>DWDX01000027.1:0-51409 GCA_018245675.1 Agara michaeli | reverse complement strand
ATTTTTGTGTTGAATAGTCCATTTATTGAGGAAGGCTATAGGCTATATAACATCACGCTACGACTAATAGGAGTGGAACAGCAATGAAAAATGTTGCAAAAACGGGAAAATATTTTTTTTTGAGAGCTTTCCTTCAATAAATAAATTATTCTGTTACACTTTTTTTATTTTCATATTATTATCGTTACCTACTATTTAGAACACGCGGGCGAAGCCGGGGTTAACAGCTAGTCTTCAATAATTTGCAGAGACATTTTTAGTAATTATGAGGGATGCGTGTTAACTAAAAGGAGGTATCTGAGGTATCCGAAAGACACCATAAAATGTAATAGTAATGAAATTATAGATTTCATATACTCCGAAAAATAGATATATGTACAATACGAATGTCAATGGATACAGGCGCCGAGGGAGACCAAAACCTTACCTTGAACAAATAAGTCAGATATTGGCTGCGGGGAATCATCCTCCCAAACCTTTGTACAAAAATTATTATTATGTATTACGTTCTACGGAATCTATTGGAAATAAGTATTTACAATACAAGAAACGACGAGACTACGTTATAAATTGTAACGGAAGTGTACATAATAAGTTTGTTGTTTATATAATAATGTCAAAGGAAAGCCTTTATTCGTCTCGGGCGGGACGGAGCGATACTTCACCGGGCAACGGCGGGGCTGATCAACAGTTTATTTTGTAACCCATTTTATTTACGCTCATAACATAGAAGCTCGTCACAGCTACAAAAGGTTTTTTAGACGATTCCTTGTGTTTTTTTAATCTGTTCAGAACTGAAATTATAAAGGTATTATAATATTAGCATTGTTTGTAATTTTTTATCATGTATTTTACTTTTTTTTATATTCATTATTGTAATTGTTATTACTGGTGATATTGAGAATTTGAACAAAACTTCTTTCTGTAGCTTTTATTTTTGTTTAAAAATACTTTTTCAAAAATATTTTTATTGATAACACCAACGCTCATTATTAACAACCACGCAAAAAGCAACAAAAGAATATATATCCGCTTTGAAATGTATGTAATGTCGGTTATTGTTAATAAATTAAATAATAATAATAACAATTTGATGTTATAATGTTAAATATCGATAAAAATGAATAACTGTAAATATAATTAAATTAATAGAACTGATCGGAAATATACTTGACGTGATAGAAAAAAGAATTACGAATAACGTTCGTTTTAAACCTTAAATAGGTACGTACGGGAGCAAGTAATAAAATTACTTCGATGTACTTTATTTAAACAGGAAATAAACCGATAACGTTACGGGTAACGGCATCTCATACCCTTGTTTACACCCTAATCCACACCCCTAGTTACCAACCACTTTGTTACACTGCCAAGGAGTAAACGATCTTTGAATCATAATAAATACTTGAGATAGTTCACATTCTATTCCCAAACTACATTAAATCTGTGCTATGGTATCCAGATAGTGATAAACCTTCATATATACATTTCGCATTGCATAAATAATTCATGTACATATGTGTAAATCAAGTCCACACTTTCCGGGTCATCAGTCAAACTAGCTAACCACTGCATCAATTGTAACTCACTCAATATTTAGAGTAGACAAGATCCAGTCAATTATTATTATTATTTTTAGATCTGTGTTCAGCAGTGGAACAATAAAAGAGTCGAAAAATTAGATACTTGTCATATATGATGGTAGATCTGTGAAGTCAATAAAACAAATGTTTTTTATAATCTTAAGATATACATGACTCTTATTGTCTACAGTTCTATATTTCATAGTCATAGTTTTCGCATTCCGTTAATCGTCGGCAATACAACCGGTACTTAAGGCAGCGTAGCGTGGTGTTTGCTTAAGATAATTAATGTATAGTACAACCACTGCACGCTCTACCCGCGATACTGTAACGCTGTAGTTTCGTGTAACTTTGTTATGCGACATCGTTACGTGACACTCAACTCTACATAATTGTAGAGTATAGATAGTGCGCGTAGCGTTTGCGTAGAGGTCAACGTTCCAAGAAGATGCCATGGGATGTAGAGACGACCTTGAAGATATAATGTTAGTGTTGATCAATATGAAATAAGAGTATTATTTTAATTAAAAATATGTTTTTAAGTATAGTTTTAGGCAACCTTTCTAAATAATAAAAGTATAACTTATACTTACATATTAGTTGGTGGTGAAAGTAAAATACGAAAGGCTACCTTTAAAATATCTGCAATATTTCCTAAGAACGGAAGCTAACCGAGGCACGCTTCAATTGCTCAACGTTTGCAATATTAGTTCGGATCGAAACGAAGGAATCCATTTTTGAAGAATAGCGACCGTTAATAACTGGAAATTAATTGAAAACGTTCACTCGGACATTACGGCGGCGACGTGAAATGATTGTGCCCAGCGTAATGTCTACTGGAATGCCTTTTTCACGATTTTGAACTTTACTGCTATGTAATACGGTGTATTTTGCAATCGTTATATAATCTCACTACGTTCTGTTGCATGTTCTTTGGGGGTGTATCTGTAAGGTTGAGAATTCATTATTTTAGAGGTATGGAATGCAATACAAATAGGGTCAATACACACTACTATATCATGGTCAGTTCACATAACACGTTTTGAATTATATTCTTCGCCTTCGTCGTAATACTTTTCTATTGGTCTAGGTTATCATTTTATAATGTTTTCTCTAACGTGAAGTCTTTAAGATGCAGCCGAATCGGGTAAACGTATTCATCGCCGTGTCTTCTAACAAGGAGAACTCCGGGCGTTTGGAGTCGTTTAAGAGAATTAAACTTTATATTGGGCTTTGGCAATTTCCCGTTTTACTGCACCCCCCGGCTTTGCGCGTTAACGTTTTTACTCCCGTCCGGGGAGCCGTTTCATTTGCCGAGTTAAATTATGTGCCAAATATTGGCCGGTGACCGATATTGTGTAGACCGTTATGTATAGATGCGAGAAAGCAATGATGTTCAAAGCAATAATTTGTATTAACATTACTTTGATGTCCAATAAGGGTGCGTATTGTTCTTATGGGGAAATAAAGGTTTTGGATTTGAATTTGCAATTACCAATTTACTAGACGTATAGATCTTTATCTTACATTGGCTATGATATTATAAGTCACCTTCCATTGTTTATATTAACCGAGATTATATCAAGCAACTGAATATGCTCTGTCATAAATTAACCTACTGAATTGATGCCTAAAAGATCAAATTTTTGTTAGGATAAAAGAAATATGCATAAATGTGTGGTATGCTTTCAAAATGTATCATTGATTTTGAAGACAAACCTTGCATCGATCAGTCCTGTTATATTGCAAATGTCCGTATACGACAAAGAGCAAGTAATATTAGATGGGCCTTCTGTCAGTTCCTCGTGTTCTTTTTCTATCAACGTGTCTAATTAAGGTTCAAAGCTTACATCGGCTTCAGCTTCAAAGTTGTTTACGTCGACGGTAGTTTAAATCACTGTATACCTGTAGCATCATAGAGGAAAATAGCATTTCTGTCTCTAATTTGTTCTATGGCTGGGAAGATGTATATTGGAATTGTTTTCGTACACAATGGAGCACCATGACAGCGATGTATAGTGACTGATTCTAATCTATGATCGAGTGCGTTGTAGTCCAGAGTGCGTCACTAGATAGCTTTGTTGTGTTCTAACGCAATGCATAGCCATAGAGCATCATGGACTTAGCCGTATGTAGATCGATAAAATGATATAGTAAAGGAAGCCACGTCAGGAATTATTGTAGATAAGCATGTATGACGACTTTGATGAAAGTAGAACGGGTGATAAGTTGGTCGCGACCCAAACCGTTGGAGATCCTTTGTCTCCGTCTGTCACTTTGGTAAAGTCGCGACTGTATGTATGAGCACATATTATTCCTTAAAACGGAAACGGCTATAAAAATAAAATTCTCAGAGTAGATTTTAGTTTATTAATACGGCAAAATTTCCTACAAAAACTCATTACATAAGCCACAATTACAATTAATTTGCATCCAACAAGCACTTAACCTTACTTCGAAACTTCTGTAAAAACCTCGAAGTAGAACACGTGAGAAATGAGCGAACAGTGTAGACGTACGTATGTGAATAATACACGTGTGCTGATGCATTCTCTATGAGTGATATCCTAAAAGGTGTCACAAAGAGGTCGGAGAGCGAGGTGCAAATGCGCATCTCACGAGATGAGCAGCCCCACTGTGCATCAGCGGGGAACGTGAAGTAGGAATATGTGGAGGAGGTTGTTTATTCAACAACATTTTACTAGTATGAGGCGATTCACGCCTTGTATCGATGTATACTTCAAGTTAATTTACATTTAGTACAATATTTAATTTAATGTACGGTTGTGATAAAACAAAATGTGTTAATTACTGACATTTTACACACACATACAAGATGTTACAGTTGTATTATTATAAGTTTTAAAACAGTAAGAACCACTAAGATATCTAGCGGTTTGGATTGATGTCCCTAATTCCTAGGACCTAGGATCAAACCATGGCACGCACCTCTTACTTTTCATAAAGTTACGTACTTTTTAGAAATTAAATATTAAATACGACCCACTATAACGCGCGCCTTAGAATTATGAACAATGTTCTCTGTATGTATAGATTTACCATTCCATCTTGGCTGGAAGGCAGTCTAAGGCCGAAACCCTCTTAATATGTGATGAGACCCGGGTCCAGTACTGGAGCAATGTAAGGATGGGAATTATTAGTACAGAACCGTACACCGATGCCTCCACCATGGCGTACTCATGACACACTCGTTGGCGTTTCCAATGTTTTGTTGTGGATCGGCCGCGTGCACTTCCCGGATTGTCCGCTACTCTGCACGGATAAAAAAGACATTCTCTGTTCGCGAAGATTAATAAGGATTTACTTTGCTTATGTTTACGTTATATTTATACAGTCACGCCTACATCCCATCGGGATAGCCAGAGTGCTTCTTCTACATTCTGAGATTTATGACTCCCCCGTCAGCCAGTATCGAATTTATTGGTCAATAAGTTTGTAATACGATTAATGGATTTTTAGGGTCCAAAGAACATCTTTATTAATAGATTTTGAATTACATATAATATGCGAGAAGTTGACTTGGAGAGCCCCTTGCTACGACTCAAACCACTGGAGATCCTCAGCCTCTGACAAACACTATGGGAAACAAGCGTGATTGTAAAACTGTAATACCAAAATACATATATATAGCTTCAAACTAAACACCTTAATAGTCGCCCAACACCCGCGCTAAGTTAATGTAGCATATTATGCTATAACGTAAGCATTGAACGGTTTCTAAGGATAACTTGTTGAATAGAACTTCAACTAACATCCCGAAGGGATGAGAACACTGAACTACCTCGTTGGCCGCGCGGCTCATGTCCGAGTATCCGGGCAGGTTTCCTTAAACTAGTAATCTACTACACACACCGATAATTAACAGGATAAGTTTGAACTTGTCTGGAGATGTTTCATTACATGAGGTTACTCAAACTTGACACCGTTTTATTAATTTTATTTTCAAAACTATTTGCAACTCCAATCTGTATAAACAATAAAAAATATCACGGGACAACTTCACATATGAGTGTCTCTTCCCAAATTAAGCAGAGCCCTTCTTATATGTAGTAATTTAGTAAACCTGTTAAATTTAAATATATCTTTTTAATTTTTATTATTACGTACGATTAAAAAGAGGACGTAGACTGGTTAAAACATACAACTCCCTGAGCAACGGAATACCGGGAACTGTTTACAATCCCGCAGGACTGTTCCCAACAGCTCCTGAAACAGATTCTAATCTACGAAGTGTCGACTGCGTTGGACGATTGGACAAACGGAACATGTTCACACGTTAGCTGGCGGGGGTGTGGGTGGGTGGCCCCCCCCTGCAACGTGTTCAAACATGTTTGTATTGCTGTTTCGAATCTGCAGCTGACATTAAAATTTCCCCCGCAACAGACGTTAATGAAAATAGTTTCATAAAACAGTTTAGTAATTATTCATGTGTAAAAATTATCGCTACATGTGTTTTGTGGCATGGTATCATAACAATGTTTCAGCTTTGCACGCAGGGGGTTGGTTTCGAGTGCTGCACACTTTTCACATTATATACGAGTAGATATCTGAATTTTTATCACTGAACACAATCGATAATATTAACAGCATGAATAATAACTTTTAGTAAAAATGTTTAGGAGAATTAAATGGTATAATTGTGAGAACGATTCAAGATGTTAGAATGTAGAATGAGTTGTACGCTTGTAAAAATTATCTTCGTAAATACATAATATTTGTATCTGTTATGTATACATGAAATAAATATCTAGATAGTTTGGTGTCTAAATGGTACTCCATATAAATACTCCGATTAAAGATCTTGATTCATTCGTTTGATCCATAATAATTGTGATCTTGAAACTTTTTTATATTTGACTGGTCCGTGGTCGAGTGGTTAGTGAGCCGGACTGCAAAACCGGTCGTGGGTTCGATTCCGACCCGAACCATATTTGATTGTTTTGTGCAATGAATATATTTGTTTGTTTTGTGTCTGGGTCTAATGAAAATATATACATATATAAGTATTGTATTGTATGTTTGTCATCTATGCGGTTACCATAACACAGGCACTACATTGCCTAATTTGTAATAAGATAGCCATGCGTGAAATTATCCCCAGTTATTATTGTTATTATAATTAATATTCATTATCGTTGGCAACCCTAACAGATCTCGGTGTGTAGTTCGATTTGACAAACCAATACAACCATAAGTAAATATCCGAAATAATACTTGAAGCAGCTGCGGGGTACGCGATGTTAGCCTGATACTGGAGTGTCGACAAGCTGCACGTAGGGTATGTAATGGGTCGCGCGGGAAATTAGCGCTGAGTCTTACTTAATGAACGTGTCCCGTTAGTACCGCTTACGACTCGTTCATAGTCACCGAGCTCGGAGATGGACATTTTTATCTTATTCGGTATTGCGAGATACCTAGTATATAAGTAAAGTGAAAATTTCAGAATTCCAACCGGGTATAAAATCCCGGCACCTCTGACTACACAGTTAGTTGGATTTTATACATGAAATATTAAATATCACTTACGAGTATACGTAAAGGAATAATTTTCTCAAAGTTGTGTGAAATCTGCCAAACTGCACTGGGGCAGTATGGTGGAATATGGCCTGAAAGCGTCTCAATATGTGAGAAGATCCTTCTGCAGTGGGGTAATAAAAGGGTTGATAAATAAAATTATTAACCTTTTGCGTCCAATCCTAGAGAGAATTCGATTGTGAAGAGAAAATTGAAAATTTAATTTGTCTGTAAAATTCGAATTTTCGTGTTGCGGCCTGGTTACTTCCCTTTCAAAGCGCAACACTTACTGTGTGCAGGAAATTACATGTATTGTGCGATTATATGATTAAGAACGTGTTTTGTGCTCCAGGATTAAATGTGCGGTGCTGGCGTTGTGCATCCAGTCGTAATTACAGTTTATTCTAAAATATGTACATTTTTTCACTATTATGTTACTTGCTACATATTGTAACTGCACTTTGTTCGATTTGGTTTTGATTAGATTCGATTCTACTCCATTTGATTTTACGTCACTATATACGCTTTTTATTGGATTTGATTCACTGTGAACAGTGACAATTTGATGAAGATGAGCCGCAGGCAATGTACCATTTCAAATAAAAAAAATTATGTGATATAATGACTTTTGGTATACATCTGTCAAGATTTTTTTCACTCGCCAGCTTTTTTCTCCCTACCTATCTTAGATGAACAATATCTATAAAAATATATAATAGGGAAATGTATGGATATGCTTTGTAATGGATAAAACTGTTTGAATTCAAGTTGCATTAAAAAGTTATCCGATATGCTCTTTTCAATTGTCAATAACGAACTATGCCATAGTGATATAAATGGAAGCAAATCACAAAATGCTTAAAGTTTCGAAACAAAGCTTATCTATAGACATCTAAGTTTAAAGTTCATCTGCAACGTTACTACGAGTGTGTTAGCGGTCGGTCCCCCGCGGTACAATCCCCTTACCGCAAAATACAAATTTCGACGGGAGTGTTTAATGTGCCAAACTAAATGCATATTTCGAAAGTTTTAAGTGAACATTTGCGAAACTACGCTCATTATATATTTGAAGGTTTTTTTTCTAAATCGTAAGTTTTATTTTAAGTTGATTTTAAAATTAATTCTACTTCTAAAACAGTTCCAAAAGTAATTGAACGTTTAGTTCCTTTATACTACATACTATATCTATAGCATCACGCCAGACCCTTAACAATGTAGGCGGAAAGCGATGATTGCCAAATATCACAATCCTTTCAAATCTGACGTGCTTCATACATACTCTTACGAGCAGGTGTCCGAGTCTCCTCCAGACAATATACATAATAAGGCTAAAGATTATATGTATAAGGCTAAAGATTAAATATAACATATTGGTTTAATTTTTCTAAACGAAGTAAAGGCACTTTCACCACTGTTATTTCTCTGGACGTATTTTTAGTCGGACGAGGCTCGCCCGGTAGCGAATGACCAGCCTTTGTGTAATCAACGGTCTGTTTGTGCAACGCTATGAACTGAACCATATATAAAAATTAAAATTACTTTGCCGCTACTACACACTATATTAATTTGAAGGAATTTTCATAACATTTTGTTCGTGGGAATAAACATATCGGTGCGTTGACTCGTGACGTTCATTTGGTGTTATGTTTCATTATGTTTTTGCTTTCAGGTTTCATATTGGATATTGTTATGATTCTTGAGTAGCGTTCGCAGGTTATTTATTTATTTAATTTGGGACACCCAACACAGACACATTTTAAAGTTACGTGATACATTCATTGCAATATATTAAGATTGTTTGTGTACCCGCAGTTATATAATATTATAATACGGATACTTGTGTAGATA
Organism: Agara michaeli; assembly: GCA_018245675.1. Taxonomy (NCBI): domain Eukaryota; kingdom Metazoa; phylum Arthropoda; class Insecta; order Lepidoptera; family Hesperiidae; genus Agara; species Agara michaeli. The sequence goes on along the minus strand of DWDX01000027.1, from coordinate 42,443 downwards.
ATTATCAGTCATGAGTGGGAATTGAACCCACTATCTCGGGCTCAGTAGTCAGAGCCGGAACCATTAGACTAACAGACCATGCTTGTAAAGATTAGATGTTCATAGAAAGCCCGTTGCATACGTCCAATGTGGATTAAATTCATCGTTCCCTCATAACGGTTCGACAATAGTCCCCGAGTAAATACAAACATCGCTTGTTTACATCTGTTGGATTGGATTATAGAATAAATCAACATTTCTATTTCAGCATATTCAATATTTGGCTAAATAAATGTACCATACGCGTGATTCTTATGAAACAAAATTAAAGGTGTGTTAGACAAACGAGACACATGCCATAAAGCATTCCAAAATATATGTTAACGGCTATGTTAACGGTTGTATTTGACCATCTAAAGTCCAGCCTACATGTTTTGGACGCAAATACATCGTAGATTGATTCTTCGGTCCTTCAGGATGCCGAGTCTACAAGTGCGCTGCAATTCGCAACTGAGGCACGGCTTCGTAGATCTCAATGTCTTTCCTAGTGCTGATAGGGTATGCGGAGGCTTAATGGATAGCAATCCCACGTGTCTCGAACCCCTTCCCCATGATATAGCGACAATCGGTTAGGAGAATTTAAAATTTAAGAGGCTATAGTTACAAATTGTCTGCGTTCGCACTTAAAATATCGACAACAAACTAAACTGTGTCTCCTACGTCACGTTAGTACCTACTGTTCAAGTAACGTTTAGTGAGCTCGTTAATATTAAGGGTACCAGTATTAATATTGAGGAAAGAGCCTGTGTTTAGTTATACATGAGGTTAGTGTATGATTGTCTCGTGCCTGCGAGTTGTCCGGGGAGGGCCCGACAGAGACGGATGGGCGCTCTTGTGGCAATCGACCAACGGCGTGTAATAGCAGCGATGGTGATTAATTGTTGAATATTAGACCACAAACATATTATCTGGTTCTGAAAAATAGTTGTTCATTTATTTACACTTGTAAAGATTTTCAGGTAAGTATTTACTAAGATTAGGACACTGAGAAAGCAATGGTGACGAAACAACGTTGATCTTATTTATCTGTCCGGAGATAGAAGACAAGAACATGTAATAGTCTGGTATCGTGCTAGCGCTTCCATTGAATAAAACAGACAATATTTATAGGGATAGACGTGCCGCCATAACGACAGCTCGGTTTCAAATAATGATAATAATTATGTAGTAGGGATAGTTGTGCGCCCCGCCGCAGCACGAACGACCTTTTAATAATTAGTGTGTAACGTAACTTCGTATATCGCTTTTAGTGAAGTAGTCTCCTTACGTCTCGAGGTCTCCAGGGTGCAATAATATTTATTGTTTACTTAGCAGAATACAATAGGAAACAATTCATAAGGTGGCCGCGATGGTCGCGATGTGTAAATAAAATATGCGATGGCTTATATCCAGCGGTGTACTTAACACACAATATATGGACACTGACAGGTTATGAGAACTTTCTGTTAAGGATGAGTTATTGCGCTAAGGAAACCATACAGCGGATACAAAATATAAAACTATACAAGAATTGATTTAATCATACCGACGAACTGAGAATAAAACAGATGTTTTATATCAAAAGTGTAGCTTGGTTCATTTATATCAAAGTTCTATAGGTCTAAGTCTTTCCCTAAGTACAACTTTTGAATAAAAGAATTTTCGTAAGTTCTCTTTTTGAATTATTGTCAGTACAAAGACACGTCTCTGCAATATAGGTGCTCCGTCATATTAGAGCTGTTCAAATCTTATTATTAGCATTTATCACCCCGTGTTTACATTTAATTGGGTACCGATACGGAAAGGGAAATTAATTTGGTTCCCTGTTAGCGTAACCCGTGTAGGGCGTATGTTACCATTTCACCGGGATTAAACGGGTGCCCTATATCATTTTAATTTGTTTTTAGGCGAATGAACGAGTGAATAATAAAATCTAAACAGAATACAATAAGTTCTCTTTAGTGGTTTCAAAACATTGCATTTTCATATGTCAATAGATTTATTTTTAATAGGCTATAAGTACCCAGATAACCATTTTTCCAATTTCAGTCTATTTCATTTTATTTATTTTGATCGAACACTCGGATAGATGTAAATATTTCAAATTGAAATTCGGCGAAACTTTATCTATTCGAAGTTTTAAAAATAAATAATGACCACACTAATGTTCGTCCTTATTGTTATTATTATTAATTAGCAATCAATTTAACTCCATTTTATTATCATAATGATAAAAACTGTAGCAATATTGTATTGCAGTTGATAAAGTTCTTAACGTAACTGATATTTACATGTTAGAAAGAAAGAAAGAAAGAAAGAAGTAATGCCATTTTGTTCGCTCGCTTACATTAATTCATTGTACATTTCATTACCGGCCATCTGCGACGCGTGCGGGACTCTCACCCTTGTTTGCGATCCATCGCAATTAATTTGATTTTGTACGGGTGTTCTACGTAAGGGTGGACTGGGGTAAATTTATGTTTATAATAATTGTTGCCTGTTCAACCTGCGCAAGCAGCCATCATCATGTGCATCCTTATTACCGCCTTTTTATCCTACTACATACTATATTTTTGACCTCTCTACTACTTTTACTACCAACTTCATATAGCTCGAAACGAAGACGCCAAGAGAAAACACTAGCAATTTTCATATTATAGATACGCGTGTTAATGTATAGAGTAATTTTCAAGAATTATTTTATAAATACCAAGTCTCGAGGGTATAATAAAGCATACCGGCCAACTTCATCCCCCTTGTCTCCGGTACACCGGTCTTAATTTCATTTGTGGATTCATAGACCTACCTACATCACGTAGTACACGTGAATTTATTTTATTTACCTACGGCATTTTAAATATTTCTGGTACTATTACGATTTTCGTACTATGACGTATTGGTCTACATTTTGACCAATAATTTGTTTTTGTTCATATTCGATATGATTAACGATTATACTGTTTTTGTGAGTAAAATTTAATAAATTGAACCAATGGAAAATTATTTTGTATGTGATTGTCGCATTCTCAACAGCGGTATTACCGACATTTGGTGTAAAAGCACAAATACACAACTATTAAAGAACAAACGAAACACAGAACTCGCAGAAGTAAATACAATACACATTACTGATAGACCTTCTGTGTCTGGGTATAAAATTGTGTAGATATACAAGTCTGTACTTAGAAATTTATGAATGTAGTTTATTAGCTGCCTAGTTACCGTAATAAAGGCCTCTGCCTAATTCGGGATCAGATGGCTGTAATGCGTAAAGTTATCCCAAGATAAGATTCTACTTACTTCCTTACTTATTAATGTCTTTTATCCTTTTTACGATTTGCGTATCTCGACGTTACAATTATAAGTGTAAAATTGGTCCAAACTATTACACTCTACAGCTTCTTTAACCAAACAGATATAGCAAAACAAATGTTTGGAACACGAATACTATTTCGGAATTCTGTAAGGATACACCGCAGAGCACAATCCCGGGGTTCACGGGATTGCACCGAGTCCCGTGCACGTGGCCGCAAACGAATTGACGCTTTCGCTTGTACATTTAGCGGTCTCGACGCTCGCGCCGGCCTCCGTGTGCAGTGAATGCGACTATGAGCGTTTTGTCTTCATTAACACGGTCGCTTCACGTGGCGGCGCTCACTGCGGCCGCAAACAGCGCACCGCGTATCGCCGGCGCTGCGGTGAACCACAATCCAGTTTTTGTCACACAATCCGACGTGTTTACTCTGCCGATTTCGGGATACGTATAATAAGTTTAATCTGTGGTTCATTATGCAATCCAGAGCGCATATAGAGATTAACAACGAACCAATCGAATACGGCATTTTTTTTAATTGAAAAGTTTTTCAATTCTTATTCGTAACACTTATTCTACATAAGATCTAGTAGTATCCGTCTTGTTACGTAGTGCAATTGTATAATAACTTCCCAAAGACGACAGTACTTACTATTAATTGATGTTCGCGGGATAAAATGTACTCATACAGTATTATCTTAACGAAGAAATACATCCTTAAACATTAATACGGCACATTTTGATAGAAACCGTGTAATTTTATCAGAATAAAAACTTGCGTACCCTATGTCACTTTCCGATGCATGAAATATCTGTATACGAAATTGCATACAAATTCATGGTATATATTTTGCGTAATCAATTCACAAACATCCAAATAAATTTACAAACTTGCACGTATATTAGACATTTATGATATTAGTAGAATGTTAAGTAACGGAGAACAAAGCGCTGACGGTACGGACAGGCGGCGTGTACGGAACACGCGAGCCAAATCTACGAAACATAAATCTTACAAGCTATCCCGTATCCCGCAGCAGTAAAAGTCAATACGCAAGCTATTCCCCGCGGCGGCCGTCGCAGTCCGTCCACCTGTGCGTCCCGGGATATTAGTTCTCAATATTTAATGCGAAACGGGACACGGAGTCGCCGAGAGCGCCACGCGTCACGTGGCAACAACACAACTTCGCCTAGATATTTATTAATAAATCGTACAAGTAAATCCGCTTAATCCCTATAGATGTTAAAGTAAAACGGTTGAATCCCCAAGTATATTTAACTTATTACTTGTTGTAAATAAAAATATTGAATTTTTCGTACATCCATTACAGGTACAGATTTAGAGAAAAAATTTCAACTCCTACATTTTATATTGCATGAAACTAACGAATTCTATTTCGTACAAGTTTTTCTCAGCTAACTCTAAAACTAGCTGTAAATATAGAAATATTGTGAAACATCCTTACATGCACACACTCGTATAATGCAACGATTCAACCGCACGGTACAATATTTGGAAATTCAGATGTCGTTTTACGATATCCTTAAACTTGTGAGTTGCGCCAGGAACGTGTAATGCAGTTAATCCTTATCATACGTACACTTTTGCCACTTGAAAACCAACTTTGTTATATCGAGATAAAAGCCATGTACGGTGCATGCTTAATATTGTCGAGGTATTCGTGAGTCAGAGCGTAGTTTTTCGTGAAGCGGAACTCAATAGTACAAGTTTACATCTAAAGTTAAGTTTCCACGGTGCGTGGTATTACGGACGGAGGCGGACCAGTTCGCACGGAATGCCACTGGAAGAGTTTCGTCTATAAAGCGCATGCAAATCTGTCCGTGAGATCCGCCGCGAGTTTTGTACTTTGAATTTAGTTTAGGAAAAACAGGCTTCCAATGGGATTACCAACACACACCGTAAACCGATGGAAAAGCTTTGTTGTGATGCGCGACCGTTAGCCCGCTGAACCGCGCACCGCGGGAAGCCACCTTAAGCGTTCCGAACGCGAGTGACTGTTCGTTTTGTTTTACGAGACACGATGTTGTGTACGTGTCTTGATAAGAAACAGTTCTTATTGCTGGAACTGGAAGAGTTTCGAGCGCGTACCGTGGCAAATAGATGTAAGAAATACGAGGTAATTTTAAATAAGGAATCGTCCATAACAATAGTAGGGAATCATATCATTGTATAATAGGCTAAGATTTAGCCGAGACGTTCGACGTTTTTAAAACTCAGTAATATGCAAATTAAATGATAAATGATCATAAATTAAATCATCAAGTTACAAATATTTCGTACAATGGAGTCCGAAACATACCTGTATGAGAACACTAAGATATTTTGCGGTCACTGTGGCGAGGGTAGCCGACTGGTAGTTCGAGCTGAAGTGTGTTCTGTCAGTGATTTAGTTACCTCACTGAAGTTTACGAGGCGAGTGAGATGTGGTTGTCAGGTAAATACGAACAACGTCTATATTACTGCACATATCTAGAGTTGGATTTCCGTTATAAACCTAAAGTTGAATAATAATAAAATTTATATTGTCGTAGGACAAATCGCATCCGTTCATTCTATACATAAATACACAAATGTTTATGCTCATAACACAATTATCTGTCCTGAATGGCTGGCTATAGCTGGCTAGGCTGGGAATAGACCCTACAACCCCAGGGTCAGCGTTTAGGATCACTGACTACAGGACCGACAGCGCAGTCAATACGGAATATATTTTATTAATGATGATTATATCATTTGCGGAAGCAAACGTAACGGAATGGTCACGTGAAACGAGAAGACTAAGAATTCGTGGAGTTCAGATTACCAACACTTCTCGAACAGCAATGAAATATTTAAAAGCGTTGTAATATCGCAGGTGCATATTTCTAAAATGATGGCGATGTTGCCAACAAAACAGAAATTAATCTGTTAACTTTGAGTTGCCTTCCCTTTCAGTGGATGGAGCTGTTTGCAGAGAGATACATTTTGAAATAACGTTTTAATTTAGCTCAAGCAAGAGTAATAGTTCAACAGGTCAATAAGGGAGTTTGTAATGGGAACAACAACAAACTTCCGGCTCGCTACTCTATTAGTTGTCAAAGGTTCTTAACTATTCCGGCTACCTCATTCATTTCAGTTATTAATACAAATTGAGGGTTAAAACTTTGCTTTAAATCTGAATCTTGTAAGTTAGACATACTAACGAGTATTTGACCGATTGGCGTCCTAATTTGAATGTACCTAAATATATACTCTGCACTGAAATAAATGTTAAATTCAAATTTAAAATCCGATAATTAAAACACATTTCAATAGTCACATCGCATCAGAAGCCTCATCGAGATGATGCATGGTGCCTTAGAAAACTTACATCTTTAAATTTTCGTAATAACTAAAGTGAACAATATAAAATTCTCAAAATATCTGAAATATAAGATTACAGCTTATATACTAGCGATTTTCGTTAGCCCTAAAAGGCTGCTTAGAAGATCAATTGCAGTAAACTGAAATAAAGACTCATGTGCATATTCCAAACTAGTTTTTATCTGAATAGATATGGGTATGAAGAGGGCAACACGACGCAATTACGCTGTATGACTGAAGCGATGAGAACTTGCCTCGTGGGTAAGCTTCAAGTAGAATTCAGAATGACTTGCATCTATTGTGTGGCATACGAGTAGGAGTGGGGTCCACGTGTCATCTCATTGTCTCTAATCAAATATAATATAAACCGCCAACAAGTGTGATTAGAGCCTTAGATGTCAGTCTAACATTTCTTTAATAAATTACATTCATTTTTGGACATTCATTCGGTTGCAAATAAATAAGGTATTTTTGGTCATTGCTTTTGTCTTTTTCAACATTAATAATGATAATGTGTGTTATGGTAACCGGACAGTTGGTAAACATGTATGTACATACATTATAACACTTATACAGATATATTTATATTACACCCAGATATAGAACAAACGAAACAGCTCCGCACACAAATGTTTTTCCTGGGTGGGAATGGAGCCCTCGGCCTCCGCTTTTGTAATCAGGGTCTCCAACCGCTCCATCGCGAGGCTCGTCCGATTAGGTTAAGTATAAAACTACCGAGACCAAACATCCCGCTGTCTCGTCTCTTACGAGACTTCAGCAATACAGGAGACCCTACTCACCTCTAGCCGTGAAGTTATAGGTACCACGAGTTCCCGCGAAAAACTACCCTTTGACTTACGATCACCTTTCACAAAGTTACACGTGCATCTGTAAACAACGCTATTTTAAAGACGGAAAGCTTATATTCCAGCACGTTGCGAGCCGAGATGTTTGTGAGGGATTAACCGCATTACAAATTCGACGCGCAGTACAAGAGTTAAAGATATCGCACAACGACAACTGAATTCGAAAATATTCTGCGGTGCATGTTCGTGTATCACAAGTGCAGCCTTTTGTCACGAAAACAGGGTATTTGGTTTGTTAAAGTGAAACATTGACGATCGTGATCGTGCTTTGTATATTGTGGGTCCGCGTACGAATACGCCTCTTTCAAATTTCTTTTTATCGTAACAAATGTGAATATTTTACCATGTTTTATTTTTTAATACAATTAGTCACTAAATTTCTATTATTTTGCCAACCGAATTAGATCGTCATATGTACAAGTGTCTTTATTCAAAATAAATTTATTTTATAATAAATGTAGTCATTTCGTCAATACACACATCGGGGCTACAAGGTAATGACGCTCCTATTAGAAACACACGCGAGCTTGTTGTTATTTCATTTCGTTGTCATGAGCTCTAGAAAATTAATTTCATGTCTGGATTCATAAAGTTATTAGATGCGAAGCCGCGAATCTGACTTCTCCATTATTATTTTTGCTACGTTACTCCCGTCTGAAAATGTATGTTCACGGCAATATTATATTAAATTGTGCTTCTTATTCACGCACATAACACATGATATACATATAATACCGCGCACAACGATGGTACAGATGTTCATTTTGCAAAATACTCGTTTAAACATGCGTTTTATTTCGGATATATTGAAAAGATATAGTAATTCGAAAATTAGATGTTATGCTGAAATTTAAGTGTTTGCCTTGTTACGTTTACATTGAATTCTAAACGAACACAAAATTACAAAATGGAGCTTGAAATTCAGTGTCGACCATTGCATCGCACAATCCAGGCTGAACCGGGATTGTGGCTGCGCGCGCCGGCGTGCTGGACTAATTGACGATATCGCTTCTGTTTTTAGTGGTATCGATGCTTGTCGTGCACAATAGTCGCAGCGCGAATTGATCATTGAAAATTTTGGCCGCGTATTTACAAACCGTTCTAGTACATCCATACTTATGTTTTATTTGTCGTTATTTCATATGAAAAGGAAATAACAGATCGATGTGGTTTTTAGTATGGAAATAGTCGATGGGCTGGAGAGAGACATAGGCTACTACTTTTGGTCAAAAAATAACACATTTTTACGTAAGAACATAAAAAAGGCTATAGATAGCATAACCGTTGCTATAACGGCACGATGTTCGAATACAAGAAATTCTTTTGACCACGCAGGCTACGCCGCGGGTAACGACTAGTGTAAAAAATCTGTGTAATGGTTTTGCAGACCTGTAAGTTACTCGAGATAAACGTTAGAAAATGTTTTTTCATTGTTACATTGATACATTTCATTTTCATTGTTCGCCTACCTACTCGATCGACTCACACGAAACGTTTTATTATAAAAGGTTTTTTTATGCAAAACAATAGTATTGGGATAGATTGAACGGATATTTTCGACATATCTAAGGTTTCAACTTCGGGTCCGTTTTTATTCATGTAATGAAATAGACTTATCTAGGTTGTAGGTAGCTCCAAAACTATTCAAAGTACGGGCTTATTGATTTTTTAAAGACAACTAAGTTATTAAGTACATATCAACGGAACGTCGACGAATAGAAAAATAATAACATAGAAATAAAGTGACGTTTAAAAAATCAGCTGTTTCTTGCAGGTTAATGTATTTGTTGGTAAATTTATAAAAACCATCCAATATCGAATACGCTGAAGACAGTGTATAATATAAAAATGGCAACATAATGTTACTAGGCTTACGGTAAAATTATAGATATAGTTAATTACAACATTAGATTGTTCAACGCCTGCTTCGTGTGTCCATATTAATATGATTAGCATAGCCCCCGGCTTCGCCCGCGTGAAAATTTGTATGTCACAAAGTTACATGCTATTAAATATATCGCGATAAAAGTTAGCCTATATATCCTTTCCCAAGGTCAGGTCTATCTCTTGTACCAAATTTCATTAAAATCTAGTTTCAGTGGTTTAGGCGTGAAAGCGTAGCAGGCCGACAGACAGACAGACAGAGTTACTTTCACAGTTATAATATTTGAGAGGATGTATGAAAATTGAGACAACCGTCAAAATGATGTACTCTAAAGTACAGATTCAATCTAGATAAAATGCCAAAGGTGATTATTATATTTATATTGATAAGAATTAATAACAAATTGGAGAAATTACATTAACAACAACTCGACAAATTGAACTAAAAATGAAATATATTAAAATGGTTACTACGGTTAAACTTTAAGAGATAAACATATACCATCGCAGACTTTTTTATAGGTTTTCTAAAGGACAATGTATTTGTACAACATTGTGTTCGTGTATCTCATAAGGTTGAGTCAGCGCACGCCATGTAAGCGTTCAGGAAGCTCATTTTCGGCGAACTTGTTGTAAAACAATGAAATTCCCATATTATCCATCCCCATGAAAAAAGATAAAAAAATGGGAGAAAAAGTCGCATATGTTCATCCCGAGACTCTCAAATATCTCCATATGAAATTTCATCACAATCGGTTCCGCGGCTCGAGCGTGATGACGTCACAGACAGACAGACAGAGTTACCTTCGCATTTATAATATTAGTAGGTATAGATTAAGGAAATATTCCACGAAAGTTCGTCCCTTCATTTAATGATTGTCTCACAATAAACAACATTTTTAATGAATCGCTAACGCAGAGCCTCAATTGTGTGTGATCGTGTGTGAATACGCTTCATTTGTGTATTATTTCATATACGTGTAAGTATATTGCACAGCTCGGAAAAGCAAAAGCTGTTCGATACCAAAACGACTGTAGAAAAAGTACAACCTGTATGTTGTAATGTGCCGTTAACATTAAATTTATGTACACAAGTAATGACGAAAAAAATTCGTACGTGGAATTCGGTACGCAGCGGCGGAATTGTTCCACTTATAATACAAACCGAGGTCCTATGTTAATAAACGGAGTAATAAGGCTGAAAATACAAAGAAAAATGCCCCGGGGGGCGTGTGGGCCTTTACGAGCAGAAGGAACCGTCGCCGCTTGATTGCTGCACGTATCCTCGCGACTGGCGACGCCCACACGCGGAACTATATTGCGCACGATAATGCGACGACTTTCTGACATGTTCATAAAATTATAAGCTTAATTGAACTGAACAAAGCAGCTAACCACTCTTAGTGAGTATTCAAAAAAGTGTATAATCCACATGCTACTACTAATTATAATTTCCATTTATGCTATCTGCATATCTATAGAACTGTCATTCCTATACAAACTGTGTGGGTGACCGGCGGTCCAAAGACGAGCTTGAGAGAGCTGTGGCAGATTTTCTATAATCCTCCAGTGTGTTAGTCCATAACTCTCCTAATACCATATTTTTAGTTACAATGCCCCCTTATCCTCCAAGGGTCGATTGACAGAAATGCTATCGTTCATTCGGTTTGCACCCGAGTAGGTACTTTATAGCATTGAGGCATGTCAATAACTAAACACGAGTAAGCTGATGATTTGTAAAGTGAACTCAGATAAATCATTTGTAGCGCCAGTAATTTTTTATAAGAAGAAAATATACTTTTTGTGTATAGAAATTAAAGGTAGCGAGATCGCATGCAACACACGCCCCGTATGTAAACCTTATGTGAGGTTAAATAATGACATTTGTTTCTGGCAGAGTGAAGAAACGGGACATTGCTCGTTTTGTGAGGCCTCTTCGTCTTATTAACTGCACTACCTTAATAGACTTGTTTTCATTTCAGCTACTTTTACTTAACAGCCTAAAAGGATAAGTGCGGGTTATAAAGAAATAAACGTCGCTTTGAAGCGACCATTAGGTTTTCGTTTGTTCCGCGATTATGTCTTAGTCTTTTGATAATGTATGAGTTGTCTCTTTGTCATCGGGAAATGTTTATGATTTCATGATATTAATATGTCGTTATATTTTTACCTTTAGACCTTATAACTCGATATTACTTTCCTCGTTGGAGCAAATATTTGATTTGAACCGTTTTTTCCACATACGTTCCGGTAAGACCGTGGGTGTACTAACCTCTGAGAAGGAAAAAAAATGCCTTATCTGAGGTGATAAATAATTTGAACAGTGTACTGTCGATTTATCAGAAGTATTTATTGTATGATACAGAAATACCGCCTTTATATTGTTCACAAAAGAAGAAAAGCTTACAATATTTATATTTTAATTATTGTTGTATAGTTTTGTTTATAATTACGTTTTCTTAAAAAAGTGATAAATGCCAAAAGTCCAATACTTGTGTTGGAAATGAAGTACATTTAATAACAATGTAGATTAATGAACAACATGTAAAGGAAATAAAAAACTATTTTAGTCTAAGGATTTTCTAAATTTAATACAAAACAACACTAGTAATCGACTGAAAAAAGGAATTAGAACTTTGTTTTTCAATCGGGTACTAACGGTCTATGCTTCTTAATTAAATCCATCACGAAATTATTTTCATTTCACGAAGTGGCACTACTAAACACTACTATAGATAATCCTTGGACATATTCAGACATTCCGATGTTGCTACAAATCTCCTACATATCCATCTCGTACACAGACTAACATGTGTTTCCTGTCCCTGCGGTAACAAATAACGTATTGCCATGTCAGAAATGAGCCCGGCATATGCAAGCGAGTCGTTTGAGAACATTTGTAAAGGCATAAGCCGATTGCACCGTTGACGTCGGCTGGATACTACCGCTGCTACCAAATGTCACATATCAACAATTCACACGTTAACATCACCAGCAGTGAGTTTACATTGCTTTCTCAACAATGGTACAAGATCACTCCGTTCAAATTAAACGAGACATGTATAAGTAAAAAGAAAGCAGTTGTCGCCACCGCAGTAAAAGAGACGTGCGGTGGTCGACTCAGGTAGCGGGAAGAAATATTACATAGGATGCTCTGAAAGCATGGACTCTAATTTGTTATTCGGTGTTATTTAGTCTCTACGTAGCAGCTAGAGGAAATTTTTGTAGGAAAACATATGATGGAACAATGTTTCTCTGCTGAAAGGTTGTGGAGATACAGATAAGATTATGGAGAACTCTGAAGAGTGCATGTGGCCTCTCGATATTTTCGTTCACCGCTACAGCAAGTTATATTTATTTTTTTAATTTATCTGGCACACTTAAACTTGTAAGGTCGGGGGTGCCTGCCCGGTTGTGAATTCAGACCCGCGAGGTGTGAAACTGGAAACTAAACTACTAGACTGTTCACTGCTTAAAAAATACCTTAGCTGTGTCTAAATGCCGCTTTCAAAATATTCGTTTCTCGTAAATTAGAAGCCGGCTTAAGTCCTGAACCATCAAAGTACCACCAACAATATGCATATTGTTCGAAGTTGAGGTATTCCGTCGGTTACGAAGTTTAATTCATTAAGATGTCAGACGAGAAAATAATACTTTGAGCTTGTTCCAGAGTAATTACTGACCTTCCAGCCTTTCATGTTTTCGCTCTCAATTTATACTGTGTAGTAAAGAAATTACCGCACTTTTAGTACTAGATGCAACAGCTAATGTTCATTGTCCTCTTAGTTGGTTTCTTGTAACAACAGCAAATGAAGGTTATTTTTGTGCTAGGTAAATACATTAAATCATACATTGAAACAGACCACAGTCATCCAATGGAAATATTATTTACTTCTACGTCGCCGCACTTATTTTAAGTGTTCCCAAAATTAACAATTTAACACGGATTTTACCGACCGTGTTCCATGAGAGTGTAGTAAATTAACCATAATTTGCCCAACAACCACAATACAACCATAACTAACCATAGCATCACACAACAGAGTTAATTCCCCACATAATATATCTCTGCGGCCGCTCGACTCGACCCAGCAACGGCGATACATGTGAAATGATAAATGAAGAGAATTACCATCGTGGTACACTGCAGTGCATTTATCTAGTAAATGCACTGCTTAATTTTGTTCATTTCATTTGAAATGTGGACATATTATGGCAAAAAATGCTTACGCAACCCGGACGACATTTTGAAAATGACACAGCTAAACGTCATTTTTTGACAGCTGGAGCTTTTTGACAGGTGTCAAACTAAAGTAAAACAATACGTAGCTTGCTTTTATTGTATTATCTGCGCATTTTATATACGCCAAACTAATATATTGTTAATTATATTATCATTAAGTAAGTTTTGCTCTTAATTTCATTCATTTTAACTAGCGGTTAACTTCATTGCTCTTAATTTTAATATAAAGTTAAACGTTAAAACAGTGCAGAAGCAAAATGATAAACGAAGGTGATTAATTTGAAATGCTAACGAATACCGCAAACTTTATGAAAAATACTCGTAGATTTATCCCGTCCTACAGTTATTTGAAAAGTCATTAAGCGATATTGAAATTATTCGATACATAATCCTATTTACTAATTACAACATTTATTTTGTATAAATTCGAAATATAGGTTGCAATTCATCGTCTCGTTTGGTCCAGAGGTCAGCGAGCCTGATATCTGTGAATTGAATTGTGAATTCGATTCCCATCGACGACATTTAGAAATATTATTTATCTTTATCATCTGTCTGGTCAACTGGTCCCAAGATATTATTATTATTAATTTATCATCTAACCCTCGTAAAGTTATTGTATCATGACAATTAAAGTCACATGATTTTCGCACCGTCTAATACATTCCCAACAACACCATATGGACAACTTATTTCACGCGAACAAATTGTAAAGCAACCGGAAGAAAAACATGGTATTTATTAAGGCAGCCTGAGGTATGTCGGGACACGAAAACAGCGATTGTCGACCTGAATTGATTGTATTTATTTGAATTTTAGTTCAATTTATACCTAATTATTTAATTCGACCGGCATTCCTTTATCTGATTAGAAAATCAGAGAGCAGTGATAGGATAGTGGCCTAGATTTCAGTTTTCCGGCTTAGAAGTCAAGGGTTCAACTCCTGACACTTTTAAAAGTTATGCGCCGTTCTGGAATTAAACAGCAAAATGGCGTTTAATAGCTTAACTTCGAATCTGACAGTCGTGTTTGGAATTGTCCCAATTATTATCGTTTCAAATGGTTTATTTAGACTAAGTACATTTTAAACCGGTTTTTTCTTCAAGAGGGCGATAACGCCCTCTTGTGGGCGCTGAAGGCCTAAAGGGGGGTAGTAAAGAGTCCAGCTAGAGGTAATTGTGGGTGCGATGAAGTGATTTGGGGGGAGGGGGGCATATATCGCACAAGTAATATTTAAAATAAATGAATTTAAGGGGGGGGGGGGGGTTAAAAATGTTTTATTCGCCAACTTTGGGAACTTGTGTTTTAAACTAGTAAATTCGTTGGAATCATTGGCCATTAAACTGGTTTATGTATGATAACAGATGTCGGAATGCTTTTTTAATGAACCGCTGGCGCGCTAGCCCATTGTCCCCGAGTAATAGATCACCCGCCAGCGCCACGCGGCGCCAGTCTGCATCTCCGCTTCAGCGTTGGACCTGCACTCGCTTTATTTACCAGAACTTTATAAGTCATCAACAAACAGTTTATTTTTAATAATAGCTAAAAGTCATGATGCTCCTAATTATGTGACAGTGTGAAAGCCAAGTTCGTCTCTTATAATATATCTCTTATTATATTTATATTTTTTCATATTTACAACTACATAGGTGTCTTCATAAACTAAAGTGAAGACGGACTGAACTAATAATTAAACGAAATTACCTAAACTATTAATTTAGTTAAACTTATTATTATCATTCAATCAGCTGCAGTGTAGCAATACTATGTACCTACTTCTTTCTTGTGCGTATGGATTTTGTATAACTACATACCTACTCCATGACGACAATTCCGCGAAATAAAAATAGGATAAAAGTAGAAAAAAAATTATTACATTCAAATGACTTTCATGTAACACGAATGAGATAAGCGCAATTTACAACAAAACGTGTCCTAAATAACGTTTTTATCTCATTAACGAGGCTAACTTCTAAGCCCACGACATCTGAACGTAATTATTTTTGTTACGACAACAGAAAAAAACGGCAACAAATAAGAAATATGCCGCGGCCTCCGCATTAAATATTCAAAACATTCACAATTGCTTTCTGCGAGACATCGCGAGACACCCGCCGCTGGAACGAGAAATTACCGAGACGTCATTCAAAAACCACTTTTTCTATAATTTCAAGTCGCAATTACGAGTTCTGGAGTTGTGACGTCGGCAATTACACTCGCCCTGGACGCCCAGGTGACTGACGCCCGGGTGAGTTGGGAATCAAATTTTCGTGCTCACAATTGTTTTAACAAAATACTGTTAGTATATTTATTTATAAGCAAATTTTTTTTCTTTACATGAAATAATTTTCCTCCGTTTATTACATATTTTTTTATACACGGGTACATTCAAAGATTTCACGGAATTATTACATAAATTCGTATTTACGACCTACAAATTTTAACTATTAAGTTTATATATCTCGATTAATATTAAAGTAAATTATTCGCCGGCATTTGTTCATTTATCGCAATCAAATCGGACGATTGACACGAATATGATCGGTAGTTCCTTCCCTTAATGCGTAAGCCGGTGGTTAGAGTCGTGTTATGTAACGGTATGTACATACATATGTCTAGTGTGGTCGCAGTATTCGAACTAATATCGACCACAAATTGCAGAGGGCATTCTGAAATTTGCTTAACTAGTGCGGCCACGACCCCAAGCAAAAAAAAACAAATTTGAATTCGGATCAAGGTAGCAATTACAGCTCGCTTTGAGAGGAAAAACTTTAGGGCGAAACAAACAACTTATTTTGGGCCAACACAAAGCATTCATGAATTTATAATGTGCAGGGAAATTAACTTTTTCCTCCCGCTCGGTGTTCCTGTTTATATTGACAGTGACTCGATGCCGGCCCTATTGAATTTTCATTATTAAGCTCCTTTCGTCTCTATACATTTTAGGCACTTATACCTACTTCGTAGCATTGAGTGAAGTTATTACTCGACAGTATTATATTAGCTACGAAAGTTATGATAGTCACGGTATCGCGAGATTAAAATATGATGACCGGATTATGAAATATAGACAGAAAGAAAATATATTTTATTACACTCAAACCCAAAAAATATCAGACGATAATAAAAAAGTGCCAAAAAGAAAAGAACGCTTACAAATTAAATAAATAGACTATGATCTTTAAACACAACTTACTGATATTTCTTGTGAAAGAGCAAAATTACTTACTTATATAGCAAAACGTAATTGTTGTTTAAACGGTTTGAAACAAATAGCTTTGGACTTTCGTCCGAAGCCGACGGATTTCCGCGGATAATAAGGAATAATGCTTTTCAGCGTATTTTGCCGGCGCGCTAGCAGCCCAGGCGCGGGGCCGACCGCAAGGTAAACCGAACTCACTGTCTCTCGCCGCTCTCACCGCAAACGGAATGGGACGATTTGGATCGACAGAAGAAATAATCTTTATCTGGACTACCATTTAACAAATCATTATTAGCTTTGTTTCTAACAGTCACAAATAGATAAGAATTGCTACATCTAAGTTCAGTACATTAAGCTTTACCATTTTAGTATTTACTTTTATAATGTACGACAGAGATCATTAACGATAATAAGCATTTAGCCAACACTCATTAATAACTTGTTCCAAAATTATTTCTAAAGAAATTTAATTTTCACTTACATAGAGCTACTGATATCTGATAGCTCCAAAATTATTTTTACGAAAATATTATTTCACTCTTTAACACGTTGTGGAAATTAATTTAGTTTTTACAAAACATTGTATATTAAAGTTCCGAATGGTGTGATTAATAAATCGGGTTATAAAATCTGTACTGGCTTATAACGGTACCTACTTCTGTACTGGGTTAAAGTCTGCGGCGGATATGACAAGACAACGCTTTCAACGAGTGCACGCGACTGTCCGCTTAACTGACCGACATTTGTGGAACTGGCATTATGCCTTGCAGTTTCATAATCACTTTTTTGCAGCATTGTACAACTTTCATCTGAAAAATAAAAATAATATATATTAAGACGCATTTTAATAAAATTGCAGCTCTCAAAATCTTACTGAATGAAGTTAACGATCAGAACAAGTTTCACTGTTAATTAGGTACCGTATGAACTGCCAAACAATGTAGATACTACCAGTTTGCCTGTTATGCAATAGATGCATTTTACAAATAATAATAATAGAACAAGATTTTATCGTATCCCTTCAAAATTGTTTATTACTTATTTATTGGGTTCGTGTTGATTTCAGCTGCATGGTTTTAGTTCAGTTCAGTTTGTAGGTTTTATTCAGAACTAGATACCAAACCGATTGATCGACAGTTCTCCCCTCTACCCTCTAGCAACCAAAGCCTTCTTAAACCGGGTTAGCGTGGAATGGAACAAGACAATGCTTTCACCGCGGCGTTGCTCTCTCGCAGACGATTTGTGCGTAAGTGGTATGAACGGGGCTAGCTATTTGAACAGATGGAAGTTCGAATGAATGAAAACTAGTACTCCACTACGTAACGGCGTATCAAAGCTAGACCACTGTTGGCTGTGCTTAGTGCCTTACTTCAATTATTAATGATATTAATTGGCACAAATCTATAAGCGGCAATATGATCTTGAAATAGCCAATTAATAATACTTATATACATATTTTCATTACACCCATACATAGAACAAACAAATGTGCTCATAGGAAATCGAACTCACGACCTCCGGTTAAGCCGTCAGGGTTTCTTACGACTAGACTAAGAGGCATTTCAAATGAGTACGGAGGTACAATTATCTACAAGTAATGAGATTTTGAAATTTAAACTTGTATTTCAGCTTTAAATTGACATTGAATTTTTTTATGTGATGCAAAGTAATTATGTCTCATTTTGATTGATTAACAAGGTGATACTAAGATTTTAATTAAGATTAAAATTAAACATATAAAGTTCTCTGTCAGTATAATAACCTTTTTTTTACATACTGTGAGATATGCATAATCGTCCTCGCGGGGTAGAGACGAGTTATGTAGGATACGCTCCCGCTGAATTCCCATGGTTCCGCTGCGCCGCCTACCCGCATAGTTGAGGAAACTTTCACAGGCTTCCGCAACTACCGCCTTGCTCATATACACCACGGTTGCAAACAGAACGACGCGCCGTCTAAAATACTATGTACATATATTATTGAAAATATGTATATACCCATAGGGATATTTTCATATCTAAGCACAGATATAAAAGTTACAGAATGTATACTCGAGCAGATAATGTATTTCAAGATATTTATAGTTACTGCGTGTCAGTTGCTAGCTCAGGGATTTAGGTCCGTACATGATGGCCCTTCATGTTCCGCAGTGCGGATACATAGAGACACGATGTAGCATTCAGTTCGTTTGACGTATGCTTTAAAACTTTCCTTATTATCGTGCACATACATGTGTAGACAACTAGCCGTTACCCGCGGCTTCGCTCGCGTAGTCAAAATAATTTATTATGTTCACATGCCATACCTTTATAGCGTCCGGAACGCCGTCTACAGCATTCCTTTGATTAAAACGTGTCTTCCCAAGGAAACGAGATATTTTTACGCATAAAAAGTAGCTTATGTCACTCTTTAGCCCTTTATCTATCTCAATGCCGAAAATCACATCGATCCTTTGCTCTGTTTGGACAAGAAAGATGAATAAACAGACAGACAAACGAACAGTGCAATGTTCAAGCTCGTCAGACAATTATTTGTCCTGAGCGGCAATAGAATGCACAAACCCGCCTCGGCAGACAGATTCATTCACAACTAAACAATAAATCATTAACAATAAATCAAGTCATTATTTCTGGATTTTTTGTTTTAGTTATTTAATATTACTTAACGAGATGAATATAGGTATGCTCGGTCAAACGGATATTATATTATCTTCGGTACTTCAGATATTAAAGTGATTAACCTTGGAAATTATTACAGATGACTGTCTAAAAATGGGTGTTAACGTTAAAAGTAAAGACCACTATGGAGCGCCCTATACCTGAATAATAATGTGATTTTAACTTAACTTCCAAACGAAAATTGAATACATTAATTACAACTAATTATACTACTGTTAATGAATAACTAATTAAAATATTTCTATATATCTTACTAAGATCTATAACAATAGTTGATGTTTTCCACAAACTTCTCCCGAAATTCTTAGCCCGGGAATACGATTTCGAAAATACTCCCAAAAGTCTTTGAACTGAACGGATACTTCGGTATAATCAGATAAGCTCAGTGGCCCACTCAGGAAAAAAGCAAAGGAATAATGTTAGTAGCGAGAAAATCGCGATCGTGCAAAACTTTATAAAAGTGCTTCAATTTCTCGTTTTCAAAATATACAAACATAGTTTTTCTACTCTAACATAAGCGAGCATAACTTTTTGGTTTCCTTTAACATGTCAATAATGTCCACCATAAATACTGTATGAAACATCATAAATTAAGTTACTTGTCTTAAATTTCTGTTAGCCTGAATATATTTCATTTCTTTTCTTTCTTTAATAAATGTTTTAATTCACAAATTCCAAATAACAATTGTCAGTCACGGAACTGTGTCTTTTTTCATACACACCACATCTACCTTTATTTAGTGACGGGGAGAAATCTTCAAAAGGTACCACGGAGCCTTCAGGCAGACACCGGGGTGTGTAAGATTGTCACCCACTAAAACCCCGTCGGTGGCTTTGTCCGGCGCTGCTGGAGGACTCTGGGATTTCTAAACGAAAAGTGTAGCCAAAGATGTATTTGACACTAGTATTTCTCATTCTAATTATCAGAAGCATAATAGCGGTGGGTGTAGAAGAAAAATTGGAGGTAGGATCTCCCATTCTCTGTGTTTCGCGTCACAGAAGCTCACTCTAGGGGACGATCCCATTCAATAATTCCCGGTAATGACCTAAGTAAGTCAGTTAACAAGCCCCTCCGACGCTCTCGTCAGAACGAACTGGATATTTTTCAAGGCTATTGAATTATTCACGGTTTTCAGTGAGGGTTTAAAAGATTTGTGGTAAAAGTGCTTCGTATTTTTACGGCGACCGAGCTCGTTAACTTTGGATGTTGATTTTACTTATTTCTTCATAGAATCGAATTGAGGAAATTTTTGTTATTGATACTAGAATATTTAGATTTGATTTTATCTAAGCTCGATAGACTGTTTAGTTAGGTTTTACTTTAAAATACCAGTTTAACGAATAAATCAGAAAATATACGAGGAACTAAGTTGAATTATTTTATATGGTTAAATCAATAATAACAAAAATATTTTCGACTGCGCTTATAAAATACCCAATACTTGAGCCCAGTGACTATTGTACAATGTAAAATTGTGATTAAACTAAACCTGTATAGACGTGGAATTTGTTAATAAATAAATATACCTATGCCGTGAGACACGGGGGCCAACGACTCTAACTCCAGTTGATAGTTTACAAGCTCGTAGTAGTGGTCGCGCGGTCCCAACTGTAGTGTTGATATTACGAAGGCACTCACCATGCGCTCACACAACACGTATACTACTTTAGTAATAAAGGACTGTAGATAAACAGAAGCAGATAAATCACATTAATGGAAAAAGACAATGCTAACATACTCGTAATTGTGTAACTTCATCATTTCCCAATGTTCTATTTAGCATTAATATCATTGGTTCCATGAAAAAAAAATTAAATGTGAATGCTACATTTTACGTAGCTATTTTCAAAAATATATTAATACGTTTTTTCATTTAACAACGTTGTATTCATTTTTTACCATTAATAGATATTTCGTTGATCAAATAAAATCTAGGACATAAATCAAATCCAACACTGAAGGTTCTGCCTGCTTGCCCAGACATTATAGACAAGCTATTACATACATTATGTGAATAATATATTACAACCTTGATATGTGTGACAGGTAAAATACTATCATTACAGTGATCGGCAATTTGCCAATCACTCGTTCCGTTCCACTCGCAGATTGGGGCCGGATTTGCAAGTTTAAATTGTCCATTAATGTATTAGTGTATTTCCATTTCCATTACCGAAAAGGTATGTTACAGATAAAAAATAAAAAATACAACATAAAACATCCGTTCGACGACAAGCTTCGTCGTGGTTACGTTTCTATACGAAACTATAAATTGATGGTTCGCAGATTTAAAAGACAAAACAAACTGCATAGACGTTATTGAAGCTGTCTCTATCCGGGTGAAGATTGCAAGATTAAAACCACGGTGAGTTTAAAAAGTGGGTGTAGAGAACCACAAACCCGTGTTCTGTCTTTAAGTTCATAAAAAATCTACGAGTATATTGCGTGGAGTTAGAAATTGTATGAATTGTATCAGGACGCTTAGCAGTATTTTTTGCGGTCTCTGGCGTAACTGGATTGTACGAGTATATAACAGTTCCAATTTACTGCTTTCACTATTGAGCCTCTCTTATCATTCGGTAATTTATCTACTTTAACTTAGGTTTAAACAGCGTTCAATGGTTATTTAAAAATTATAGACCTTTTTTTAAATAACATTAAGTGTGTACTAAAAATCTTATTCTTACTTAAAAAATATATTAAACAGGTAATAACTTTCGTGAAATTCATCTAACATTTTGTATTTCGTATTTCAGACACAAATACCGTTTGCAGAGATGTACCTTTTAATACCCTGGCTCCTTCTCAGTCCCGTTCTAAGTCACCGTGCCGACGATGTCAGCATTTCCCTAGATTACTACGAATATAAAGACATAAAACACCTGGTGTATTTAGGTTGTAGCCCTCCAATAAGTAAGTTGACGTTGATTTCTTACTAGTAATTTTTAAAAGTGCAATAAAAAAATCAAGTTGTAACTTTTTTTGATACATTTAATATAATTACAATCAGCTATTAAAATTTCGGATACAGATGATAATGACATAAGTCTGATCTAACTACTCATGAACATTTGGAAATTTATTGATTAAAAAAGATTGTCCTATTTTGCCATCTCTTCGATCAGTCGTATTCCGGTTGTAATAGCCAGAAATATTAAATTAAAATAACTGCCAGAAAAATCATAATGTCACCTACGAGTTTTACGCCTGTTATATTTTTAACAACTGTTTATTTAATCGTTACAGAAAACTAACCTTAACATACTAAATTACAAGCAAGAACTTGTAGTTACGATATTTATTAAGAAATTAACGTTAAATATATTTCTTACATTTTGTAAATAAATCTTCTTTCAGATTATAAAAATTTCGGTAAAGGTTTAATGAAGACAGGTAAAAGAATTACCTGTAAGGATATTAAAGAAGTACCCGAGGACTTGGAATGTTTACTTATTCACAAAAATGCTGATGTTGGAGTAGTTTTGGATGCAGATTGTGCAAAAGCCGGTTCAGTTCTTCTAAAAGTAAGTGTACTTGATTAAGAAATATAAAGATAGCAATGAGTCCAGTAGCTTTAAATTCTTACTCTCACTTCAAGAGTTTGGGGCCTGAATCTCTAGTCAATTTATAAAGGTAATGAGCATTTTGAAGATTAAAGATTTGTCATTGCAACCATAATAGAAAGACATCACAAAGAAACCTGATGGCCTGAATTGAAATTTGGAATAGAGAGACAGTTTGAATTATATACAAAATATATACAAATTGATATGAATTATTAAATTATTAGTAATGGGTTCAGATTGAATATTTTTTTAGGCATCAAGTGCTAACTTGTTCGATTCAATGAAATCATGGCTTTTACTGGGGTCTGCAAATGAGTCTAACTCAACTAATCACAAATTGGATGGAATATTTCAACAACTAAACTTGAGCGTTGACACTGATTTAGTTTCGGCAAGTTACTTGGGTATGTTATTTACAATATTTCGTTAATCTATAGTGAAGTACGACAGTACACTTCAGGAGTTGTTTGGGAATATTCTACCAAGCTACGACTAATATTCGCACAGTTTCTCCAATGATATTTGTTAAAAAGAATACACCTTAGTAACGAATTACTTCGTTGCAAGTTTTTACCTCCATAAGACAGCGGAAAATGATTTGCGACTAATGAATACAATCAACTTTACATCATATACAACAATCAATACTGTAATGAATACAACCAAGATCGACACCATCATGTGCATTTCTAAATACAAAGAAGCTTGTGAACATGTATCATATATGATTAGTAGAGAGAGTAGAATGGAATTCGTTCAGTATTGAATCAGGGTTCAAATATTGAAACAGTCATGAACCTATTTGTACGATCGGGCAGCAGTAGAACTTTAGTTCTTTTTCGAAAGTGGAAACAAATGGCTATGAGCTTGTGATTTCTTAAGATAAAACGGCAGTTTCCTACTTTTTACGATATGGTCGTTATTCCATTTTCTTTTTCATAGGGAATAGTTACGAACTAATGGAGGTATTCAACTTTGGGAAGATCCAGGGCAATAGTTTGGAGAAGAATTTTATTGGAGCATGGAGTAGAGAGAACGGTAAACAATTCACAGATAAGATATTCAAAGCTTCTCCACTTCGGTTCTGATTTGTTTTACACAATTTCAGGTTTGAGTATCTCGCTGAGTAAATTCAAATATTATGATCGCTGGGATTTCCACAATTTGACGTTTCGAGCCATATCAGTTGTGAGTGATGAATACTATATTCTGATACGTCTTTTTCCATAGCTGTATTTTACGATCAAACCTGAAAATGAATAATATAAAATTAAAAATGTCAATCACATATTTTTTTCTTTTCGACCCTTTTGTTGGTTCACTGCTGGACCGGGTCTCTTTTCATAGTGAGAGGGATTTTGGCCATAGTCTACCACGCCGGCCAATAAATATTTTAATTGAGTTAAATCGTCAGTAAACAAATCTATATCTATACTAATGGTATATATTTATTTAGTATGATTTAAACGGATGTTACTAAAATATAGCAAGCGATACCGATGTAATTTATTTAATATAACTTTTTAATAGTTCTTCACGTTTCCAGAAATGCTAAAGGCTATGCTATAGTACAGTTTTAAAATAAAAAAAATCATTTCTTTCCAATTACAACAGCACGTTACGTTAGTTCATGTAGTTTAAATACAGTTAATTAGCGAATATTAGAACAACAACTTTAATTCTGATATATAAATCACTATATGTTCCTGAGAAAATGACGTATACTCCTGGGATGGTAGTAGTCTGTCCAATATTTATATATAAAAAAATGCATTAATACAGACATCTAAAATTAATTAACATAAGGATACAACTAGGATCATTTGTCATTATAAAAATATTTCTTAATGATTTATGTTTTGAACTTTCGGTGTCTTCATAGATTCTAGATAGACCCGAGACGTTTGAGCCAGAGATGCTATCTGAGCTAGCTTATACGCCAGGTGTGGCAGCAATGACGAAAATCACCTCACGGCTGCTGAATATACTCAAAGAAATCCATAATTTTAGGTACGTTACATACTCGTATATGTACTTACATGAAGCTTGCACACTTACCAGTTATAAATTTAAAATAAAATACAGCATTGTCTTCTTTCATGTTTTCGATGACTACAAGTGCAGTCAATTTAAAAACACCTCTAACGTTATCCATAGGTTCAATTACACCATAGCTGGTCGCTGGATCGGGTCGCCCGCTAGAAACTCTACTTTGGTAATTATTACTATCCTTTATGTCAGTTATTTGTTTATGTGGATACTATAGTAGGGAAACAGTAGTTTAATGTCAAGTGTACAACGAGGTACTTAATATTTCATGTAAACTTATCTTACTATCGGGGAAATGTCGTTGTGATCTTACCAAATATTTTGTACTATGTTATATTTGTTC
The DNA here is from genome assembly GCA_018245675.1 of Agara michaeli. Lineage (NCBI taxonomy): Eukaryota > Metazoa > Arthropoda > Insecta > Lepidoptera > Hesperiidae > Agara > Agara michaeli. Next base: position 16,916 of record DWDX01000027.1, on the reverse strand, counting down.
TAACAGGCTGTGACTAATTCTTTGTATTGGCGAGAACAAGACATATCTAGCACGTGCGCGAGAATCTTCCCGCAATGGCTCGACTGGGTGGACATCTTCCATCCACCAACTACTATGCTCGAGTAAGTTTCCTTGTCCAAAAATGTACATGTATTAATAAATGTAAGGCTTTTATTTTGGCTCAAAATGTTGTGGATACCTGTTGACGGTCAAATCACTAATGCTTTTTTATTATCATTTGACATTTATTTCACAAGAGTAGTCGGAGAAGTAAAAGAGTTTAGTTAAATATGCAGTCTTTTACAAAGGTTATGGAAATATTATGTACGTACATTAGGTCTATTTCTCAAAAAAGTAAGTTCGAAACTTGGCCCACAAATTACTAAAGGATTTCTTTAACCATACCAAAAGAGAACGAATGCAAGCCCAAGGCAAAAGAGGAAAATGCTTCCTGGCGAATGAAACTGTTGTTGCTTTTTAAGGACGAAATTCTACTACTTGATCCCATCGAAAGGTGTAGGGGATTATGAGAATCGATTTCTAATGCCTCTGTCGGCTAGCATATGGTGGTGCACCGTGGTGTTCGGTGTAATTTCCGTGCTGGCGTTGGGTGTCGCTGGGGCTGTGGAAACTCGACCGCAAGCTGGACATTTCGCTCTGTTTAGCGTACTCGCGGCGATATCTCAACAAGGTAAATCAAGTTATTCATAATATATACGACTAAATCAAGATCAAATGCAGCGGCAACGATGTACAATGTTCAGCTTCAGCGGTACGCTCTGTATTTGGATGGGTGATCGCTAGTGGCAAATTTTCATGAGAGTTTCTATGCAGTGGAGGGCATGTTAAGCATTTGGAGGGCTTAATCGCAATATAAAAACACCCCACAGAAGTATCTCCACCAATCCGAACTGGAGCGTCGTGGTCCCAGGTCGCATATCCCCGGCGGGCCATACTATACAAATCTAAAGTACAGAATATCACTGTACCACACTGTATTAATGAACTAAAATTCAAAACAGATTTACGAGTACTCGTATATCTAATCAAACGCATCTCTTATTTGTCGCATTTAATAAATTGAGGATCTATGTCTACTTACATACGTTTTTGACTACCTAAAAGTCTTAAAGTGTAAATAATCTACATCGTAAAAGAAAACTTAGGTATGAGAAATTATTTCAAGATGGAAAATTACAGAAATCATATTAAAACGCGTTTTATTCCAGCGTATGAAGATGGCGTTCAATTAGTCAACGAAGCGTTCTCGAGTCAAAGTAAGTATCTCAGGAAAAGTGCTAATTAAATTTATACGGATACTTAAGTTCACTTTGAAAGTGTATTTTACCTTGCAAAAATTGCACCTTAATGTATCTCATATTACGTCTTGGAATAAATCTTATGATTTTTTATAAACACTAAATATTTGAAGTTACAACCAATTTATGTAGTTCTTGTTGATTTATGGATATGCACAAGCAGTTATGTAACCTCAGAGTGGGGCTGTTTGCCCGGCGCACTGGACCCTTAAGAACCGCCCGGGTAAGTAATCCCTTGAGGACCGAATTATCCACCTCCCGCAGCAAAATATCGCTTTAGTACAAACAATGGCGAAACAATCTTCAAATTTATTAATAACCAATGACTGAATACTCATACTCGTAGTTAGGATCAAGATTACTGGAGCTCAAGTATACCCAGTGACTATTGTATACGAAATAAACTATGAAATCAAAATACATAAATAAAAAAACAATTGCAACATTGACATTACGCTATGTACATCCTGACTTTAATTGTCTAATTTGGAATCAGATAGTCGTGGAATTTTCATAAAAACAACTATTATTATTGTTAACTTTTAGGTCGACGTCTAATCCTTCTCGTTATTGGTCTCACAAGTATGTTACTTTACAACTATTACACCAGTAGCGTGGTCTCCTGGCTCTTGAATGCCGCTGCACCCACCCTGGCTAGCTTAGACGGACTTATCAATAGTGACCTGGAACTGGTATTTGAAGATATTGGATACACAAGAGGATGGCTAGATGTAAGAATTGGTTCTGCTGTGCCTCTTATTCTGGTTATTGTATTATGACACTCATCTCTAGACCTCTTTATTAACATAGTTGTAGCCCTGAGGTGAAATTAACCGATTAAGTAACCGATGACCCTTAAAGCTCGCCTTTCGTATCGTTAATTCAATACAATCTAGCCTGTGCTGGAGTTCAAGATCATGATTAATAATACTGTCATATTGTTACAGAATCCTGGATTTTTTTACTACAGTGGCTTCAAGAACCCCAAGGAAGATGAGCTTAGAGATAAGAAAGTGAAGCTTGCCAAGCGATCTGTTAAACTTTTGCAGCCGGTCGAAGAGGGCATTGAACTTGTGCGGTCCGGAGGTAGGATGTAACGACTTTTTCGTGCTTATTAGGAGTTATGCAATAAACAGTAGCTATCGTGACAGTTCAAATATTTTTTTTAATCCTCATTAATTACTATCATACATATTTCTTCTAGCCACTGCACCGTCCGTCGTTTAGACAAAATTATCTGTTAAATATTCTAGCAATTAAAAAAGTTATACCTTTCTCACTAATAATGCGTTTTTTATTGTATAATACGCTACCGTTTGACTGCGAGCTTACTAAGCTAATCCTAAGTTATACGTCATCATCATCATCATACCGTCACGCCAGGTCCCTAACGGGGTAGGCAAAAATGGCGGTGTACATTTTCCACGCAATTATTTATTCGTTCATTGGAAGTTCATTCGTTCATTGGAGGAAGCCTCATTAAATATTTTGGACAGTTTTCATTATTCAGCTCAAAATAATAGCCGATTATACTTAAAGAAGAAAAGACAGAACGAATACGAATATAGAACTCATGTCATGTGAAAATGCACACGATATGGGAACACCGATAAAATTCTGTTGAAAAAATGTGCTCCATAGAAATAATCAGGAAAACCTCTCGAACAATAAAAACTACAAGAAACTCCATAGACAAACGATAGTTATGTAAATTCGCCCTAAGAAACTTTACAGCGGCATAATCATAACTTTCCTGCAACTGAGATGGATTTTTAAATCTATTTGCCCATTACTTTTACTATATCGGGTGAGTTGAATTTCTCGAAAGAAACCTTTCGCAATATTAAAGTCAAATTGGCACGCAGCAATTTGTATCTATTTAATAATAACCAAACTGCCAATCTTGTCACATGCAAGATACAGCTAGACCGTGCGCCTGCGCTCTTTAACCAGGCCAGGCCTCTTAAGTTTTTAAAGGCCGGGACTGCTGAGCCAAGTTGTTATCGGAGGTTTAAACAGGATTCGATTCCCACCCAGAGAAACTTTACCGAAAATTAATAGGTTCATTATGCAATTAGATCTTACGAAAGTTCAAATTATCCTTTAATAAGAGTAACTTTAAAGGCTACGCGTATCACACGGAACCGTATACAGCTTACCAAGCTATCTCCAGAACATTCAATGACGAGGACCTGTGTAATCTGGGAGCTTTACAAATGATGAAGCCTGCTCAAGTTTATATCATGGCACAGAAAAATAGCCCATATCGCGAATTTTTTATATGGAGGTAAGCATTTTTTGGTTGAGATTTATGTAAGTATGCAAAACTTTTCTTCATCGCCATTCATTTATAGGATTAAATCTATTATTGCAGCATCAATGACAGGCGGGCAAGAAAATATTCTAATTACTGTTAAAGTCAGTGAAGTTGTTGTATAAGCAATTGCAAAAATGGAACTCGACACTAAATTTCCTAACGTATCTATGCCTAAAACTAAGCGTGCAACTTTGCGAATCTAGTCCAATCTCGTACACTAATTTAGCAGACCGCTAAATCTGAACAACCTTTACAGAAGGTTCCATGTGTGTGAAATACTTCAATGGATCATTTCTGTGTTCAGTTTAATGCGTCTCCAAGAACGTGGCCACATTTCGGCATCGAGAGCTCGCGTGGGCGGCACCGCCCCGATTTGCTCCGGCAGCACACCTCGCGCGCTGCCTCTAGGACAGGCGGCACCTGCTTTTGCTCTACTTGCCGAAGCGATGTTACTATCCTTGATAATACTGGCTTTGGAGATCTGGTGGCGTGGGTAACTAATATTAGCTGGTATAACACATAATTAGTGCTTACTCTAAGGGTTCTTCTTAGCTCAATGATTCTGTGGTGTGACGTCAGAGTCATTGTATGAAACGTCATTGAGATGATGAATGTCCATGTAATTTGGATTTTCTACTGGAAGATTGAAGAGTTTATAGGAAACATAAAGGTAACCTTTTATATCAGAAGTATTAAGGTTTCGTGTGTGAAAATTGAAAAGCCTTTGAACATTTAGTGATATGGTTTTAAACTTTATTTTCGATTACAATAGTACGTCTCGTATGTGAAACCGCGGGCACAGCTAGTTATAAAAGTATACCTATCAGCACAGGTGTCTCGCATGACAGTAGGTCATTTATAATATTTATCATCAAAGGAGCAATAACTCTTCAACATACATACTCTTACGAAATATAAGACATCTCATCTCATCTGTCAACTGGCCCAGGGCCTGTAAAGAATGTATACAATATAAAATGTACATTTGCCTAGAAGGCAATAAAGACCGAAAATACACTATAAACACAAACTTTACATTTCATTCACATAATCGAATGTTCTTCTACTCTATAAAGTTTCCATTTCTTCCAGATTGGGCAGCAAAAACGCCGATCGAACGCACCTTGATCGCACATATAACGCAGGGAGCCGGCACATCGCACGAATAATTCCTGGGGAGCATAAAAAAACAATAAAGGGAAGATGTTTGACGGCCCGCGCCGTGAGTAAGGGGCAGGGTAAAGGTGTCTTCACATCGAAAGCGCGGAAACTATCCACTACTTGTAATTATAATAATTCATAGATTTCGCAATTAACAGCAAGGTATATATATCACAATGTTTATGATTAACAGCGGTTAAAATATCTGCCAAGTGAACCCTAACTTACTCAGAAGTAGCATCCGATCTATTCTGCTGATTGTACATTCTGACAATGGCGACCGTCATTTACATATTCTATGAATTTACAGCACTACGTAATGACTGAAGTTGGTAGCTAAGATGTCGTGAAACTAGCTCATGTGACATCTAAGCTCCACCATTCAAAACCGTTACACACTTTTTCCCAACCATGAATCCCGGGGATCAAATATATGAGGACTCAGCCATAATAGATCTTACGAGTTCCATATCGGTTTTTGTGTTCAATAATAATAGTTATAAGTTTTTTCATCAAATACTCCATGTTGTAGTGCTTTCTTCAATTAAACATGCGATAGGTACGCTACTGTCAAAATCGCCTTTTCGTCAATTCAAAATTTGACGATTTTAAAGACAGTGGGTTGTTGGACAGAAATCCAACTACTTTTTTTGAATTTAAAGACATAATGGATTTCAAGAGCGGCCTTGTGAAAACAAAGAGTGAAAGCGTCGCGAAACGCGGCGCGTCTGAACACGCTGCCGAGTGAGTAATGGAGCCGCGTCGCCGGAGCTATCTAAATCGCACCGTTATAAATGATGCGATCAATTCTTGTTTACTCCCGAGAGCCTTCATTGAATAAGGCTCGATACTGCACTAAGTAGATGAGCTGTTTTTATTATGCTTTGAGATTTTAAACGATATCGCTTAAGAGATGTCTGCGAGTTCGTTGTGATACGAATGTTTAATTAGTAAAGTCGAAAGTTTGGAACGGATGTTTTATTTGAAACGGCCAGGGATTTCCTTTGCAATACGAGAACGAGGTTTCATAACAACGGCAGGCTGGTAAGCTGAGATGTAAATATGCTGCAATTCTTTAATTGTGAATCATTGGCGTCCACGCGACGTCTAGATATTATGACAGTTATAAATATATTACCCTTTAACACACTAATTTCTCGTCTCATATAACTGGACAATTTTGTATAACATGTGCCAGCCAGTTTAATTGTACAGAAAAATATCGTTCGAAAAAATGGATCATTCAAGTGAAATAACGTTTAGGTCTCCTGGTGTTGGATGGCCGCTGTTAACCATAAATCCTCCAATTTGAAAAAGGTCTACCTGACATATTTCATTAATTGCCTAGAATTATCTTAATATTATGTAAAATGTGAATGCTTCCGCAATTTTAAACCCATGAGAAACCTTAGAACTTTGGTTTTAAGAGTTTTCAATTCTTTGAACAAATTTGGCTTTCGTATTTTTATCATAAAATTTTGGCAAAATAATTAAAAGCTAATTTGTGTTGTAACATTCAATACACACTTTATGTATACAACAAACTGCTTTAATAATAATACGTTTAAGGGGCGAGTGTATATTCCATGTAATATTTTCGTCTATTTTCGCTCGAAATATATTTCATCTCATGGACTCTGATGGATCGCTGTACAATTTTATTACTAGCTTTTATCCGGGAGTAGTTTTCGATATTTTGAATAATTCAGCTTACATTCATGTATTTTTACAACAAAAATTATTCAGGATTAATTTCAACTTTTTGTGAATCATGCTCGTTAAGTACCTACACTCAACTTTCTGTTAAGTTTCTTTAGACTACGTAATAAAAAAAAATCGCTTGAATTATATTATGAAAGAGCGAATTGTAACTTTTTTTATAAAACGTTCATTCTATCGGGTAGGCACTAAAGATACCCTACCGCACACAGAAATTGTCTTGAGATTGATCAGAATATGTATGACTATCAGATGCTTTAAACTAATGATACTTTTTTGAGCGAACCCTTGATGAATAGTTCTGGAATATTAAAATAAACCTTTCAACAAACTTCCTCGTTCTCGACAAACTTAGACAATTTAACAAATTGCTTATACCATTTTGTATAAGAAGAAGTAAGAATATCTTGCGCTGGAAATAAAGTTATGATACTTGATAGTCGTGAAATACGTCTTTTCACACGAATCACGGTCTCAGAACAAAACCCATCGAAAGACAGCTTAAATGCAAGCGGCGTTAAAGAAACACGAGCCTTGGATAATTTACATATTAAAAACGTGTAGAAGAAGCAGAAATATGACTTGAATAAATACGCAAAGTTAAAGTTGGCGTTAAAATGGGACGGGGCTCTGGGGAATTTGACGTACATTTTTTAAAGTTAGGTCTTTATTCGGGTCAGTGTCTCAAAGAGATGTGACTCGTAGCTCAACTGGAAACTTATTACCTTTTACATACTGGTGGTATTCACCACGACTAAAAGTAGTCGTAATGTCGTAAAGCCAGCATATCATACCCCAATACTATTTTATGTAATATTCGTAAACAGAACTGGCATAACCCAAATCTGTATAAAAATCACACGATGTTAATATATGTATTTGTACATTATTATAGCAAAATGTAAATAGCCTTAGTAAGTCGTGGCTACGGTAGCATGTTAAGCCAGTTGTGGTACCTAAAACACTTTCATTCTTATTAATCCATTAAAAAGAGATTAAATCGATCGATCATTGCTATTCATAAATGTTGAGTAGTAATCCTTGTACAAAACAGTCCATTTCATGCAACTCCTGAAGCTTGCTGAAAAATTTCAACTATGTCGGAGGCAGGTTTGGAGTTATTAACTCCGAGACGCCATCAAAAGATTCTCAGTCGTTCTGAACCAAAGTTATTTGGTGCACTTTCCGCCGCATTAAAGTAGGTAAAATTTAAACGACGGGACGTTTAATAATGGCATTATACAGAGACACGCGCACCGCCGACAAATGCATTTGCATACAGATGGAAACTGTCGCCGGGTTATTTCATACTTAAGCACAAAGCTAAAAATGCTCTTATTCCACTCCGTTATGTGGCTCGAGGCGAAATTTTTGAACGCGTTTTTATTTAAACTGCTTCTGAAAAATATATTACGCAGCTGGCTGGTTTCATACCAAAATCAAACAGAACTTAACTTTTTTCAATGCTTCACAGTGGCTTACTCCGATTGAAGTAAGATGTGAACCGCGGTTCGATGTTAAATATTTCTTTTAAAAAATTTAAACAATCATCTTTGCTATCAGTTTACATATGTATATAACCATTCGTGATATAACGAATGATATAAATTAACAAAAATATTATTAATACTCATATCAATTAATATCAGTAGGTCCATCTATTAGGCGTTCTACTAGTATACCTAATCCCGAAGCCAACTGATCTTTAATAACTGTAAAAGTATTAATATTATTAGCACAGTAAAATTCTTCGAGATAGCAAAAGCCTACAATATACAATATTGCATATTAATTAAACGCAAGATCGGATTAATTCCTGCCCACTAGACGGAGAAAGTGCAACTACTCGTACATACGTAGATATAGAACAAAATCCAGTCTCATGCTTACGCGCCATTGTAAAGGTGCTTAAAATGTTTTTTTAGTTAATTATACATTTAATATAACATCGTTATGGTCGTCACTTGACCATTTTGTACTATGTTGTGGTACTGTCAAATCGATTGTGGCGAAACACGAAATATACATGCAACATAATATTTGGTAATTTCAATTCATTAATATAAATAAGGAACACGCTCCACGTCAAAAGTATATCGACCAGTGTGAACAAAAAGACAAATTATATTTATGCAACGATATTCCGCACAGCTATGAAAAGTATCAGAGCGTCGTGACATTAAAAAGATGAAGAAACCCTCTGAGGCGTAGAATTTAGTGCGCAAAGAGAAGGATATCGGCGGAACGGGCGGAGGTCTGATTAAATCTGGCGGAATTACTGCGCACTAGTCCATTGAGGCGGAACTGACCCTCCTGCTCAATGGCGAAGCGCGGATATGGGATGGACCAATCTAAATCTTTTTTACAACATGCACATATTGAAGGCGTATGTCGTAACATACCGTATATCAAATTCAAATGGGTTTAATCATTATAAGCTACATACATACACTCAAAGAGGGTCACGTTTTAGTCATCGTTCTTCGGCTTTGTGTGCTCTTCAGGCTGTAGTAGAACGGGAGAAAAAAAGCCGGTGACAAGAAACTCTCAGCACTCGTTTCAAAAACAAAAAAAAAATATTAAAATTGGCCATGTTGCAATATGGTTTTAGTCCCATAAAGAGCACACGAGACAGCTATCGTGTATGTCAATATCAGGCCGCTGTCATCTAATTACAAACTGTGTTCATAACTATTACATGGTGTGCTTAGAGACAGCCTAGAGAAACGTATTCAATCCCATGTCTTTTTAACATTAAGTCATTTTTCCGACCCTTTCATTAGTCCACTGCTGGACACGGGCGTCCTCTCGAAGTGAGAGCGTTTTAGACTTCAGTGGACTTCACACACCTCAGAAACATTATAAATAGTTATAACATCCCTATGCGTGCAAGTTTCCTCACGATGTTTTCCTTCACCGTTATAGCAAGTGATATTTAAATTTAAAAAACGCACGTAACAAGTCAGAGATGAGTGCCAGGATTTGCCAAGCCGATGGAGTGGGAGGCTGAATTTCATACAACTAGCCTATCACTACGAATGTGAAATGTTTAATCATGTTTGAAGTGAAGTTATGTTCAATGTCCCAATAATTACCTTTGATATTTTATCTCGATCGAAACTTACACTGTGTGCGTTTAGTTGCAGCAATGTCGTGGCCCGGAACACTTAATTTCGTAATATTCCTTCTATGGCTGGTTTAGCCATGATTTTGATATATTTTTGAACGTCATATTTTTCTAATATCGTTTCGTTTCGTTTTATAAAATCACATTGTAATATAATATTACTATTTACATATAAAGTAGGATTGGTACCTATCAAAGAATGTTAGAATGTTCTTTTCTAAACAAATATATCAGAATGTCTGGATTAAATCATATTAGCATATAAAACCAAAAAAGGGTTTGATTATCTTTGGTGTCATCCTGTGACACATTGTCATACAGTCTTAACACCAACATCATCCAATGTCCCTTCAAAATTTTCGGTAATTCAGCAGCTGCCTAAGGTCACTAAGCTTAATACCATTTAAAGCTTCCTTGTAACCATCATGGAACCAATTTCACCGGTCTGGACCCAGCTTTATGCAAACCATTTAATTGTATACTTCGTTACGTCCAGTGTGCGACTCATGAACAGTTTTCTTATAATTAAAGCAAAACCCGAATTGTAGATTTTACTTTTTACTTATTGCTCACTTTAAAAAATATATTTATTTGCTTTCTTATACGTTTGTAAGAAACCCATAGAACTTTACTATTATACCAGGACGCCAAGTGCCTAACAAAGTAGGGAGTGAGTTTAGAGTGCCAAATATCCTTTACATACTCGTATCTGTCGTGCTTCTTCTACAACTATCACACTCTGAACTTGTCCACCTCAAAAATATTGTTTTATTCCATATCTCATGAAAATAGTGATGACGTCATCCACTAAAACTGAAGAGTAACACAATTACTTTTTGCTACAGCAAAAGGGAGATCAATCCAACGCGCTCCCGCGAGCGTGCGAACCTCAGCAGAAACTAATTACCGACCAAAGAAACGCTCACCAAATTAATTTGGTATTAGTCTAAGTTTTCACAGCTAATTGAATATGGCGCTCAATATTGAATTCCATTTATAGGTTGTGAATATAGAGCCTCTGAGGATATTGGGTTTGTAATTGGAAATTGATTGCAACGTAATTACAAGTTCCCGCGCTCCTGATTATGATTTGTTAGCGCAAGACGTTGGGCGTTTGGGTAAACGAAAGGCAATGTAATATGTGTTACTCGCCCCGGAAACCGTTTCTACCTCACTTTTACATCGATTATTTATTTATACATTAATTAAAATGGCATAATCAATTACAATTATTAATTAATCTAGTGCTCGGTCACACATCGCGTATTAAATTCACAATAGCACCCACGTATCAACAAAGTCCTCTACCATTTGCGTATAGTAGTTAAAACTTATAGGTAAATAAAAGCAATAAGCTCAGGCCAAGTCATCAGACTGAAGCGATGGCGGAACCATAATGTTTTATCAATACATATGATAAATATGTATCGACAAAAGAAGTTTAAAGCACAACGAGCATGAGCACTACAAACGGTGATCAGTTACAATAGATCAGTATAAAAATAAAATAATGTACGAGTTATGTGCATTTTTTATATCCTCAAACAAATCTCAATACAAGTTTAAACAAATACTATGTCCGTGGTTCGACCCGTAAAACCGATTGATTTTGCGCGACCGGGAAACATTTATTTGCAGAGCATGCGAATGTGTTGGAACCAATTGCATAGATGTTTTATGAACGAAAAATGCATCGCCAAAGCTTTTATTGTCAGCGGCAGCGTTGCATGTCGTCAATAAATCGAGCGACCGACTCCAACGTCGATCGCCCACTCAATATTGAACGGAACTTTATGACGCATAAAATTTTTATGTCTTGACACTGTTCCGAAATGCATATACCGTGAATAATGGGTGTTTAAACGTTCGCATTGGTACCTCCGGGCTGACATTGGACAAATTTCAAATCTATTATTACAGAGGTGAGAGGGACTTGCATATCAAACGATGTTAAACTCATTTTTTTTTATTTCCACAATTCAAAAGAAAATATAATTTTGAGATAATTATTTATTTTATAATCACCTTAATGAAAATGTTGTAATAAAACTATTTTCTTGCTACATTGAAATATACACTACAACTACAACCGAAAAAAAACAAGTTATTATGGATAAAAATGATTTACTACAAAAGGATTTGGACGTTTTGCAACAAAAAAACCTAATTTACCACAAAGCTGGCAATGTTTCACATATTTCGCTAGAACCCATTTGTCAAATTTCAGAACACATCGGCCTAACCGCTGAAAAACGCCACAAAGATATATACGTGACATTCGACACCGCTTTAACGAGTTTGTATATTTTACGTTCCACAACATTGCTGCCTAAAAGTTCCGAGTGTTCAGATATCGGCATATATCACAAACAAAAGCGCTTACGGCGATACAATAAATCAAACTTATAAATCAAGTGTGGGAACGTTCCCGAATTGTAAACCGCACGACATTAAAAGTTGGACGGAACCGTCCGCGGCCGAGCCGGCGTCAGCTTTTCACTTTGTTAGGATTTTATTTGTGAGGCCCCGCCATATCTGATGGCTCGCGTGTACGGAGTAAGGCGTAAGAATGAAGCGAATTGTCGGTACCAGAAAGCAACATCGAACGTATTTGAAAAAATACTTATACTAACTTATCTACCACGAACAATTTTCTGGGCTTATTTTGTAACGAGACACTGTAACATTCAAATCGTTAAACTACCATTGTTAAGTATTACATTACATCATTAGTATTTTGTTGTTTTGTTTTATCCAGATCGTTTCATTCGCTGACCGCTTTAACTTGTTCTTCGTGATACAGCATGTAATGTTGGGAACATTGATCTCTCTTCTCACTGAAAGGGTTCACTTCTAAGCCTCTACAGAGCACCCGAAACGGTTTTGTTAGATAAGACTTGGTTGGCTCAATCTTTCTTAGAAAAAGTCCCGTTATCAATTTAATCATCGGATACTTTTATAAGGATTTTTTCGACGACCGTTACTTAGATTTATTTAATGCCCTTAACGTCAAAGAAGCTATGGATAAAGGGTCAGAATTAATAATGGTAAGTAAGCTAATAATGGATCTTGTTTTGAAGAGGACTTGAAAAGTCAATATAGGATTGAAAGGTCAGTCGGTAATCAAGGAAAATGTATCCACATTAATTTCAAATACAGTTTTATTGACAAACCTTTTAGCCGATATCGCTGCGGTACGAACTAAAGATATATACTTTAATTAAAGTAATATTTTAATATTGCACAAAAAATACTTGTATTTTAGGCGAGCTGTTTGAACATTTATCTCTGTGTTCCCCGATACATATAATTTGGTATTAGTCAAAGCAAGAGTGAATAGGCATCTTCTAGGCAAGCATGCTAGCTCTTACGTAATAAAGATTTATATAACTTATCTCACGGCAAATTTACAAGATTATCTAAGTAACTATTTGCCTTACCTGTACTTTCCTAAGTTAAAAGGGAGGCAAAGTAGAGTAGAATAAAGAAGACATATTTCAAGTTTCGCATAATTACTACTAGTCTCATTTGGTTTCCACATTGCACCCAAGGACTATATATTTCAATGGTACCAAATCACCTCTTTATAAGTCAAGTCTTTGTTCGTTACAGGACATTAAAAAGACTAAGAGTGGAGCGAACTGGCACCGCTCCAAACAGCTCCAAATGCTGTTCCTTAAGAGTTTAAAATACTAGACCCTGAGCTTTATGTGATGGGCAGAAAATGATTAAGATATCGCGATAGCTGGGCTAGAGCCAACTTTCACTTCTGTGAGGGTTGATAGTGAAACTGAAGGGGAGTATTGAGAGAAAGGGAAATTGATCACAACCGATAGAAAAAGCAATGCGGTAGTCAGAAAAGGATGATATCAATTTAAATCATTTTTCTGCCTGATTGTTGGCCGCGTTCACATAAATAATAAAAATGAAGCTCTGGAAATCACAAAATTACCGTCAATAAATTTCGCAGCATTACTATTAGTTGTCCACAAGACGTGTTGGATCACACATCAAAAAGTGCACTACGTACTTGTGATAGCATTCTTTAAGTCAAAAACAATGATCTCCGGGTCATGCCAACAAACATTAGACTATCTGCGAACGAAGACCTAACACATAAAGACAACAAGAAGCAACCATGTACGAAACAAGAACAGTTCAAATACACTCGGAACGAAACGACCTGATTCCGAAACATCTGACGGCAAAACACACTCTCGAGCAACAAGAGAGCATTTCAGATGTTCTTTATACTGCATTATTTAAAACATTCATAATCCACGAGCTTTGTATCCGCGGAGTGAGCGAGTCGTATAATTCCGAGGCGACATTTATAAAACGCAACGGTGTTGTGGAATAAACGAGGTAGAAGCCTCCACTTGAGCTTAGGCCTTTAAACGATGAGCACCGTTCCGAGGCATGATAAAACGCTAGGTTTTCGAAATACTTTGGAATATTTTCCCGAGGCCATCTTTCTTGTATGATGCTGTGGATTATAAATGAACGATGTGGTATCCACGATTTTTCTTGCGCGTTTCATTTTCAGCATTTATATGCGTAAAGATGTGGACTGATTCTGCAAAACGGCCAATATTGACTTTATTACAAAGTAAAACATGTTATAAAGTAATAGATACTAACAGTATAATAATTATTAACAAAAAAAAATGTCGATTTACTACAAAATATATGCAAGACTCAAATAAAAACAAAACATCCTAACATGTATCATGCAGATAGGTGTGAATTCTAAAATTTTGTAACTTCATTTATTTTGACGAATTTCACGGTATGACATTAATGTTGGGTTTAAAACGGGGTGCTTTTAAAGGACAAGGTAATTTCCAGTTGTGTCCTCTGACAGCATGACCAAATATAATTTTGGTACATTAACCTGCTTGATGCATAAAACGTTGTACAAATTTCATCTTTTGTAGGTTTATTAAACATATTTTGATAAATATAAGGACGCTAATAAATGACGCATATTTCTGTAGAAAGCCATTTAATTTTAATTATGATATTAGTATCATTATTTTTATCAAACTCATGTGAAACTGAATACTGACAGCTGATATTAACTACCAAGCTAAGTAATACGTATAAATACAATAACTGCAACTTCCAACTGCGAATAAGGGGATAGCTAAGTTGTGAAATCAAGGCAAAACTGCATAATGTGCTCAAAAGCGTTCCAAACCTCAAGGCGAGCGTTTAGACTATGGGTTTAAACCTTTGTTTTTAAAAAAGGGACTTATTTTCAGAATTTGAACGGCCAATGGGTTGATAATGATATTAAGAAGTCTATATTTGACTGTCAAAAATATCACTACTCCAATATGAAGTAACGATCTCAGTTAAATCTATATACAGTGTTTTAAAATATTGCCAATAAAAATATGCGCTATAAGAGCCTTTGTTTTATGAAAGGCAATACATTACTTCCTATAAACAGTACTTCGTTCTCTCTCCAACATCTTTATCTTGTTAGCGCACCTAATCTTTTGCTTACCTCCCTCTCTGTTAACTTAAGCTGCCAAATAGGGGTTTAAAGTAAACCTGTTAAGCCAGCCTAATTTATGACTTAAGCAAAACATTAACGAACGAACAAACGTTAACGAAAACGATAAATACCTGTAATATAAATACTAAGATAAAATGGTAACTGTTATTAGACATTGGAGTATAGCGGAAATTGCATTACCTTTTCTGATTTTCCTTTAACTTTAACTTTCCACAGCATTAAATTAGTTGTCTTATTTAGAATCGGATAACCGTGTGTGAAATTTATTATTATTGTTTGTCGTCAATCTCTTTTTGTTTTGTTATTGAGTCTGGAAACATTGATCACGAGACCAGTCATTAACCATTGAGAAGTTAGAAACAACCCAATTACTCCCGGACACGAGTCGAGGAGACTCGGACGACGGTCGTTACGTTTTGCAGGTCATTTTCTATTCCCGTCGAAGTCCAAAACTATTAAGACTGCACTTAAAAGCTGAGAACATTCAACAACTTAAGAGTTTACAAATTGCTTCCATTGAGATGTTAGATTGTAACAAATATAGCATTCCGATTCTATATAAATTTGTGTTACTTGAACGAACATTTTTTATAATAACTTTCAGTTATTACTAGTAGTAACGAGCAATAGTTGTCAGAATAACGGTAGATATTAATTTAATTTTAGTAGTGCCTAAGACCAATTTTGTAATTTACTAGTTGTCTAAGTAAATGCGCTGTAGCCAGCGACTACATTATGTTCCTAGCTAAAAAGAGTTGGTGGGAAATGTGTAACGATTCTTAAACATTACTGGAATTTTCTTTCTTTCCCCGGATAATATTCAGCCGTTTGTTATTACTCCCCGCAATATCGTTCGACTAACTTATATTGAAAAACTTCAACTGGCGAACCATACGATTTCGTCTTTCGGCGATTGTTTTAAATACTTGCAGGATTTCTTTCTTTTTTTACTTGAATTGTTTTTGTACTGTGTTTCTTTTAACTTAGGCACTTCGTTGCTTTTAATGTGTCTTATTAATGGCCGTTTCAGTTGCAATATCTTCGTTACGAACGATAAGCGTTGTTGGAGTTCCACGATTGATAAATATCTATCTGCCCACTGTGGTGAGCAGTAATGGATTTTAAATTTTTCGTTTTAATGATTTGCGTAATTTTTATATAATAACTTATCTGTTAAAAAACATTAATTAATTGAATAAAAATGATTTGTCGGATAAATAATTATTGTGTTGATTCAAAGAAGTAGGTATTGTAATGAATAGAATTAAAATATATAGTCAAAAGGAATTATGATTCGAATGTTGCCAAACCAGGGCGGTCACAAACGACGTACGCAAATAATATACCACGAAGCTATACACTCAGGTCTAAATCTACAGGGGGATAAAAATGTTGATTTATGATAACCCGTTCAAGTAGAACGGCAAGCGCTCAAAAAGCCATAAAAGAAATGGACGCGCTCCCGCCGCCATCCACCGATATTGCAAAAACATCCCTTCTCACTTCTGTCAAACCTTAATAAATATACTACAAATACGGTGCTATCGGGCTTATCATGCGGCCATCGGGCCAAATTATATATCGGATCGTTTCACGCTATCCGTTCTCAATAAGCAATAAACTAATTCAGTTAACACTTAAGCTAATTGTTTGTATTGTTTATTTTATTTCTTTCTTGACTGCCTCGTTGGTCGGGCGGTTGCTAGCGCGACTGCCGATCGGGAGGTCCTGGGTTCAAATCCCGGGTTG
>DWDX01000026.1:0-51817 GCA_018245675.1 Agara michaeli | reverse complement strand
CTAGAAATTCTAAATTAGAAAAATCCAACAGTATCCAACCCGGGATTTGAACCCAGGACCTCCCGATCGGCAGTCGCACTAGCAACCGCCCGACCAACGAGGCAGTCATAGTTCCAAAATAATTTTCAGTTATAGCAATTATAGTGGTTTTAAGGAAACGGCCATATCGCCCAGACCCAGTCTTATCAAAGATGGAGCCGGAATAGATATTGTTTACAATGTTCTTAAAAATCCGATAAGAAATATACTACAAATAGTGAACCGACTAGTATATCTGGTTTATCTTATGTTCATAAAATATGTCTACGATATTATAAAAAAAATATTTACATGAAAATGATTCTAAATACTAATTGTCATACGCAATTTGGCTCACATTATGTATCAGTATCAAAGTTAAGGTCTCTGCTTCTTGATCCCGATAATAAATAATCTCGCATATCTAATTTCGCCCAAATCGACCCATAAGGTTTTGGTTGATGAGCGAATATACCTATAAATTAAATAATCATACGAAAATTTGAAACACTTTTTGTATCAAGCACGGTACCTCCGCTATGGGTATTAGATAATTAATCCTACGTTAAGGCAGAACAAATACTTGTTTCCCAAATATTTGTGCGGGGTGCGACTCAAAGCTACATTCGCCGACCCAACAGTTAGGATCACGACCAACAGTCCAACCCAGTGACTCGACTTTAATGAATACAATTTAAAATCATTTTCGTTATAAGCACCATCTAAATATCGCGTAATCCGAAATTTAGAAATTCACTGAATGAAGTAGGTTATCATATCACGATTAATGTTTTATTCAACTACATTGATGTTAAAACTATTGTCTGTAAATTGGTATTAACTATTCGTGGCTCGTTTGTTGGTGAATAAAATTCGATTTCATATTGGAAATATTTACGTAGTGTCACATTCAAGTAATTAAATTTTATTGCCAGAAATACTGTGCACACTAGTTTTATTTGATATATAAAACGTATCGCAACAATTTAGTCAAAATCAAATTGAGAGTGAAGATGCAGCTCTAGTATTAAAATCAAAAGTATTATGAAAGAACTGATCACAATATCAAGTTGAATATACTAGTACTTACTTTACTTTAATATATGTGTACCGTCACGTATGTTTTTTTCAGCGTGTGGCATGTAACTATATCCATTCAATGCGATAGTAATTAACACGAAACAATATTATTATACGACCGACACGACCGGAAGGTATTTAATCGGTTTTCGTTCGACCGAACATCTATTTAGATGGCTGGCTCGCATTTAATTAGTAGCTAAGTCGATTAACGACGATGACTTTTGCGGCAATGCGTGATTAATAAATTTTGTGAAATTAAATTCGTGCGGAGGTGGTGACGGAATGACGTGTCGGTTAGAAACGCGAAATAACATTTGTTCAATGTTAATTGTCAATGAATAAAACATGTATTAACAGCTCGGTATGTTATTAACGATAAAATTACAAACTCTTTTGTTATTAGTTCTTTTATCCACGATTTGGAGAATTGCTTTTATATATTAACTAAATGTCTCGTTATATGTATTGTAGGTATATGTACTAGCAAAATGTATTAAGCCGCATGTCGTTTTTGCTGGACTAGGTTTTAGGTTTTTGTTTCGTTAAAAAAAGCCACAAAATTCTCTTCAAAGTCCACAGAAAGATAATGATCCAACGGAGCATAAGCCAAGAAAAATAGAAAAAAGAATGCAAGCGGAAAATCTGCATAGCTTTATATCTCGGCGTTTTCGTTCTTCGCTCACCCCGCATTCAACACGTGACGCACAAAGCGGGTCTTTAGGACAGCTTGGCTGAACGAGCTCTTGAACTAGGCTTTTGTTCTTTTGTAAACCCGGACTTTGCGTTATCATAGAATTCGAGCGCTTGTCAACTCTGTTTAATATTATATAAGGGACATGTTTAGTGCATTTTCGTTGTCTAGTCTTAGAAAAGTATATTGTATTGTTAATTGCAAATAAACGAGTGGATTCTTTTTTAACTTCGTTTCTTAATTTTCCATGGCTTATGTCTTTTTTGAGAATAAACGTTTCTAAACTGAATGCAATAAATGTAATATTGTTAAAAGGATCCGCTAGTATTGAAATTATTTCAAAAAAATTTAATATGTTTCATGGCACTTTGGAAAAAGTAGGTATATCACGTGACGTGAACAGTAAGTACCTACACTTCAGTGAACTGACAATTTAAGGCAATGTTCTTAAATTAAATGCAGTGTTAAAGTTTATAATTAAGCAACACTCTAAAGAGTACGGGTTTCTTCACGGCGTTTTTCTTCGCCATTATTCACTTATCACCAGTATTACAGTGAGAGGCGCTTGCCAGGTTTCGAACCCAGACTCTGGACTAAGAGATTGATATTCAAAAGAGTACGTTGTCATTGGTACATTTAATGTGTTGCTGATAAACTGAAATAATTAATCACAACAAGTGTTTGGTTTGTTCTAAGAATCTCTTTTCTATTCAGACTACTCCCAGTCAGTGGCCCTTGAGGGCAGAATACATTAAACAAAGTGCTACGCTTGGCTTTATGCCAGTGTTAAAACAAAAGCTTGAGTTACACCAGTTTAAAGCAGCACTTCGGCCATTAAAGTGCTCTTTGTGAATGGTTCAATTGCCTAGTGAATGGCCTGTTTGCTGTAATATTTTATAAATATTGTTAGTTTATGAAGTACAGCTGTTTGCATTTGCTTTGATATGTAACGGCAGCAACTCTAAACGAAGTTATCAATGAAATTAAAGGAGGGTCTGATACAATGTGTATCGGCGAGAGCTTGATAGACAAAGCTGAAGGAACGTATCGACCATAATTCAGCGGCAAAAACTAATTAGGACGTAACTTAAAGAAGCGGGGCCTGCAATTCAAAGCCCCCCCATGTTTTATTCGTTTTTCTCTTTGGATTTTTTAACTTTAATTAAAATATGTACATGTACAGGAATATATTCATAGCAAATAATGTTCATATACTTGAACCTATTTGTTCCATTACCGGTCATTACCATTACCATGGGTAATGGTAGCCACTTTGGTCATCATACATTTGTATCGTAAGCGATTCAAATTACATATGTGCAAATGGCATCATTCAAGTATTTAGGAGCTACGGCTGAAGTTTAGCTAATTTGGTAGAATTATGAGCTGTTAAGCTGTTACTCGCAGTTGTCCCAGACGTTTAGTATGCAAAGTATGCACCTTAATAAGTTAAATCACTAAGTTAGTCTTCCTTCCACGTTTTCATGTCTTTATTAAATATACACATACATGTTTTTGTAATTGTTTTTATATACCAATTAATGATATATGTTAAATTTGTTATAGTGGTCATGATAACGTAGAATTAACAAATCATTAACACGCGTTTTAGTATGGTGGTTTTATCGTAAGTGTACAATTTAGCTTGAATTTTAAGAGGGCCGCTGATAGAGCGGTCGACCGTGTGCCGTTAAAATTTGATTGCCCGCATCGATGGCTCCGTTTATTGAATTTCGATTGTCGCACAAGTTCACAACGGTGTTAAGGTCGCGCTGGTAATGATTTGCGCAAGTCTGTTATTATTTTTTTATGCCTATTCGGAAGACAGCACGGTGAATTTATTTCCAATTCTTTATTCATATTTGAATGGCGCAGGTGTTGTTAATAATATGACCATCGCCCACGATATTATCAATGCAAAACGTTCGAAGAAATTAAACGTAATACACATCGATTAGGCATCTAATTGTATATAGCTTCAAATAAATTGTGCGTTAGAAAAATAAATTGCCTTCTAGATGCGCTTCGAAGACCTTGGCCATAATAAATAATTCACATGTGGTTTAACCAGCATTTTATAGATACATTGAATCGTAAATTTACATAGCATTTAGCGAAAGCGTGATCGTTACAAGGATTTTCAAACAATCTTCCAAGTAACGAGTGACACAATGTAACATACATATTTATGTCAATAGTTATTTTACCTGTTAGATTATCTATTATGTAAAATACTGGTACATGGTAATTTTACCTTACCTATTTTTTTTTTTAAACCGGTGTAAAGAAATGACTGGCACAAAAACTATGATATTCCAAATTACGAAACCAATTTAAAAAAAAATACGGCTAATGTAAAACTCTGATTATACGTGCATACCTTTTCCATTAATACTGTCATTAGCTACGTTGGCCCCGTTTTAAAGACATTGAGTAGTTTGAAATAAAATGAACTAAAATTATATTTAACTGGAATCGGTTTTCCTTGTATTTCATGATACCAAAGAATGCACTAAGGTACGTGCTCGATAATATAACAGGTAGATGATAGAACATGCATACTAAATATAAATAGAGCAGGTTGTGCGATAACCTACATATGAAGTAAACTTAAGTAAAATTAGTGTACTCTTTATAAATATAAAGTGTTTTTGTACAAATAAGTATGTACAAGGTTGGTAAAAGTCTTATTATAATTGGCCAAATCTGAACACAACCTTCTACACATATTACAAATTAAAATATCCGAGCCAAATATAAATACAATAATAACAAATAACGATAATATAGAATTATTTTAAATACCGGTACCTTCATTTTGAAAAGAGTTTAAAAAAAAATCTGGCATACATTACGACACGTGCAAGGTTTTTGGGCACAGATTATAGAAATGGAGTGGCAGAAAGAGAGTGAGCTGTTACTAATTTTGAAACAAATGAATAACGTTTGACAATATAAAGTTAACTAAATGTTTAATTCACGACATAGATAAAAGTATAACGGCGGTTAGGTTGTGAATAATTTCTTCATTATAGAGGAAAATAATCAGCATAAAGGTAAGAGATCTATCTATATTAGTATAATTTTCCCTCTAAGTTGATGATATTATTGAATTAATGGTATATTAAAACATGGCATTTTACAGAACAATATCAAATGGAATAACAAGTGCGAATAGTTAATAGATTTTTTTGGAAAGAAGTGTCGATCGTACATATCTACACATATAAACTAGGACTGAAATACCTAGGTACCTTTTCTCTTCAATTTGATTTGTTTAGTACTACTATTTACAACTTATTCTACAAGCTTCATGTCTGTACTCGATGGGCTGTCGGCAAATTGAAAGTAAACTCCAAAGAGTAGGCGAGGCAGTTGTTAGGCGCTATCAATATTTATTGAGGCTATCTCAATGACTAAGCTCGAACTGGTGCTGGAACCGTTAAATACCTAACAGGTTTTTGTTTCAATCAATATTTGGTTAATTCTATCAATAGGTGCGATGCATGCAAATCGAATTGACACCTATGTATACACTGTATTATAAATGTTTTTTTACTATGCCTACATCGACCCTGTATTACCTGTATTCACATTGCCATTATAATAAAATCATGTGTTACCTGTAACTTATATACTTACACGTATTTTAGTTAATAGAATAATACTGTAGCAAACGTTCATAAGAGAATTTAAATGCGGGTGTTAAATAAGTTTATATATAGCGGTAGGTAATTTTAATATAATAATATTTTTATTAATCATTAGTCTATGTCTATTTCCGAGTTTGAATCGTCAGTTTAGGAGATACAAGGATTTTAACACTTAAAGAAAGTTGGCAATATGTTGGTTATAAATCTGTTGGATATAATTTTTTTATTTAAATTGCAAAATTCTCTCCTATACTTCCTTTCAACTGAATATCACGACTTAATAAGAATTATATCATGAAATATAGAGGTGGTAATTCTGAAAGGTAATATAATCGAAGTTCATCGGAAGCGAGTCAAATTGATTGGCAAACTTTATCGACACGGAAGTTTGTTTAATTGAGTCAACGCTTTTAAGCTATTGCTCGTTATTGATCCTGAAGCATTATTAGCTCGACCTTGTATTTTATGTGTAGTGTAAAGGAACCTACTATTTTTTTTAATCAAAATACCAATACTCATTGATTTACTTTACGTCACAATGTTCGGCTTTCTTAAATAATTTCCAATTACATCATAAAAAAAAATGTAGTTTTGAACGAGTGTAAAAAGTTTTTCCTTAACCGATCAGGTAACAAGGAAAAAGCGTACATTGACATTACCTTATATGAAACATAGAAATAGTTGTAATGACGTAACTAGTTAACGTGCTTGCATCATATCAGTTCATTTTATCACGAGTTCAATGACTTCGGTTAAAATATCTAATCTCAAAATGTAATTACATGTAAATAACAATATTCTGTCTAAACGAAGAATTGTAATATGTATATTAGTTTAAATAAATACATTACATTTACATAAATATCATTTATTTTTATCGGACACGTAGTCATTACTGGAGTTAGGTATATTTCGATAACGACTAGTTTTATTTATTTATTAGCGTAATCTGTTGCATTGAAGTTGAAACACCAGTTATTCAGTTGATATACGAAACTGTAGAATATGAAAAAAATGTCGACGGAACATTTACGAGAGTTTCTTTTTCAAAATGTTTTTAGTATAAAAAAGGATACAGCGGCTTAAATGTCTTTAGAGATTTAAAAATGTCATCGCTTCTTGACAAAATGTCTTAACAGATCACAATTTCAATTTCCCGGCGTCGTGTTAGAAAATTTACAGCCAAACCTTGGAGCGGAGTGCAAAAGTTAATGGTTCAAATTTGTCAGTTAGTTATCCTTGTCTTGCAGTGAGGGTTAGTTACGAGGCGCCAGAGGTTTCGACCTTTAAATCAACTTAATAATGGTGGCTTTTTTTGGAAATACTTCCTTTAACCTCCGCACAAAGCCGTCATTGGCCTTTAATCTATCAAAGTCATCAAATAACGAATGAAGAAATAATACGTAAACCGACAATGGTGGTAGTAAAATATAAACTGCTTTATTAAGACTTCGGTATATAGACAAACATTTATATAGGTATAATATATTGTATCAGCGGTGAAAGATCATGTGTATATTTAACTCTCATCTGCTGTTTTTTGATGCTCGTTATGCCTACGGATTATTTTGTTTTGAAAAATTTTCTAATCTCTTCTCCGTTATAACTAAACAATCCTTTTAATAACACTCGGCATATTTTCAATATTTCTCTCGCATTTTGTTTCGATGTTTTTATGTTTTTAAATGTTTTTATGTTTTTAAATGTTAAACGCTCTTTGTGTGCTACATTTTGAAGAGAATTCAAGATGCCGATAAGTGTGTCCCTTTAAAGATTCAGCAAATGAGATAAGCGGAGCGAGATACGGTAGTGATATAACACGTTGCGGCACAAGTGATGACGCAAAGCTCTTTTAGTCTTGTTAATGTCGCTAATACACTGCTAGGACGAATTCAAACTTTATACTTAACTATTAACTCTGGCCTTGTGGTGGAGTGGTTAAGGACCCTGACTGCAAAAGCGGAGGTCGTGGGTTCGATTCCCAACCAGGACAAACATTTGTGTGATGAGCACATTTGTTTGTTCTACATCGGGTCGTTATAAAAATATCTATATAACTATTATGTATATTGTATGTATATATGTATTTTTATCAACTGCCTAGTTACCATAAAACAGGCATACACTTGCCTAATTTGGAATCGGATAGCAGTGTGTCGAATTGTCCTCAGTTATTATTATTATTAATTAACCAATCTGCGGCTGAGCTCAGCGTATGCGTTCTAGTGCGGCTGCATGTGAGATAGGTATTGTTTGAAGTTCAAATTACTCACCGTTTAAGATGGATAGTACATACATTGAGAATAATGGTTTAATAGTTTCATATTTTGAATTCGATTCCTGAGAACGTTAACTTCATATTATACAACTTATATTTAATTGTATATTATTTTTCTAATTCAATCTGTTCTCTAAACAGATATTCGAACACATTACTGACCACTACAAAAGAAATGTTCACAAACATACGATATGACGGTATTAGCAATATTAGTTGTTATACGATATAAATATGAAAGTAAGCAACAGACTTCTATAGGTTTTTTCTGTCCCGTATGCCTCGTGACTTTTTTGATTGAAAAACTTGCGTAGTCTGTACGTTTCGAAGAAAAGTAAATAAGTATGTGAGTAATTGTAATCTCATGCGAGAAGACCGGAGTCTATCGAGCAGGTAATGATGCGTGAATGATTTGGAAATGCGAGATCGACTTCGATCCATATAACCGCTCACTGTTACGTCCGAAGCTTATTAGACTATTTACAAACATCGATTGGGAAATTTAACTTGCTGTGCAAGTACAGCTAAGTGATTCGGTAATGTATTGATCGTTTCTTTAAAATTACCTCACAAGGGCTCTACGGGTGAAATGTTACGTGTTATTATTATTTTTTTGATTCCATTGCACGTACTACGCCTACGAATAGTATCGAACATTTAAACACAATATTGAGAAATAAACTGGATTACAAAAATCAATGTTAGGAAGATATTTAGAAAAATAAAATTATCACGAATATTCTGTGTTACGTTAAGAACAAAATAAATGTTTCAGCTTGCATTAATAAACTTTCGGATACTACCAATTGTGTGCTGGAAGTGGGACGCACGTAAGGACCTTACGGAGAAAGCGAGTACGCACACAAAAGATTACTATCATTGATGGTGTACATGTAAATGTAACATTTTATCGTGATGCAACGTGGACATTACATAGCCTGGCGCGGTTTACTTTCACATTTTATATTCTTACTAACGACGCCTAATTACACTGCGCTCACACTGTGCAATACTTGTCTCCGATATGTTTTGTAATTTCACTAGTAATGCTGCTCTACTGGTTTGAACTACCGTGCACTTGTTCGTTTAAGCAAATGTGCTTCAGTTCAGGCGATAATTTTCTTTCCTTTTAAAAAAAGACTTGATTGAGCATTGTTTGCTCGGACAAGAAGAAGAAGAACATTCAATGAGCATTGTTTGCTCGGACAAGTCCCATTCCTACAGGAGGAGGTCGATGCAGCTGTCCATTAAAGACAGCTGCCCACGTGATATTTCCGAGCTCTAATGCTATCTTCTTCGCATAAAAAATGAATAGACTATTACTGAATATTCCATCAATTACACGCTAATACAAATAAGAAGCAATCATGGTGTTGAGAGGAAAGCATCAGAACATTTTCTATCTCATATACATTATACATGCAAAATTGATTATTTTAATATCAGTACACATATTCATGTGCATCATATTTGCATAGTTATTATGTTAACGTATGGTAAAATAAGGTGTTACAAAAGGGGATTGCTTGGTTTAAAATTAGTTGGCATTTTTTGGAAATTCAATCGAAATGCGGTACTGTTATTTTGGTGACAAGGTTTAAATTACAGTGAAAAGTCTTGTGCCCGGGCGCTTACAAAGCATACTTCCCGTCGCATTGTTTTCAAACAAATCCGGCGCAGATCATTACTAATGATATGGTGTATGTGTCATATTCGTTAAATTTAAAACGAAAATGTCAACTTAAAACGTTAATACGATATTACGCCTTCACTTCACGACTACCAGCTTTTACATACCTAAATATGTCAAGTGTGTAATTAAAACCATGTTAAATTTAATATCGCTATAAATCCGCGGCTAATTACAGTTTTTTAAGCTGATTTTATAACGTATTGGTATGAACGAATTTACTTTCCGATCCATATTTTTCGAGTAACGTGACACATTTGACCACGCCTCGACCCTTGTGTACGGGGAGGTGTTGTCGAATCACGCATTAGCGCTCGTATATTTCGAATCATGTTTTTATCGTTTTGATAAAAATCCCAGAAAAGTTACAATGAAATTAAAAAACAATCACGAAAAACCATAACATCCGAGAATATATCAGCCGCAGGAAGACTTTGACGTATAAATTACGTGGAACTTTTTGCATCGCGTCGTTGTCGCCGTAAACAACGTAGATTATCTCGCGTAGCCTTGTACCTACTCGCTCAGCTGCTCTTGATCTATGACACCACATTACCCAATTATGCTCGAGGAAATTCAGGTACAGTCATACAATGCGGGAAAATCTTAAGGTACAATCACATTTTTCCTCTACAATTCGCAAGGTCACTATGAGTATATTTACATTAATGAATGATTTACATAGTTCTTTTCTTAAATATGTTCCAAAATTTGAAAATTCAACCTTATTCATTCATTAAAAAGTAAATTACCCGTAACTGGTGGCTCAATTGACTTAATACAAGTCACGGCGGAAGTAATTAAGCGGCGATTTCGAGCGTCAACTGACTTTCTTGGTCATCTGTATTCTGTGTACTTAAAGGGACTCTATACACAGGCAGTTGGTTAACCCGGCAATATAGGTATTGCGTTAACCTATCACAACACGAAACACGTAGGTTATACGACTTTGAATACAACACTTTCACAAGAGCTACGGTGAAATGAACAAATTCCCTTCGACCTTGGTATAAACTTGAGATAAGTATTAGTGAATTTCGAGACTGGTACTACTGACACGTTCGCTGACAATAATTACGTTAGCGGCGCCGTGATAATTATGCGCTTGTAATTAACGTGATTTGAGCACACAGCGGCGCTCGAGATAAGCAGCCGAAGGCCGTGCCATTCGGCGGTTCGCTTAAATATAGTTCAATGGCCTCTTAGTATAGTGGTTAGAGACATCGATTGCTAAGTCTAGAATTCGATTCCCCCCGAGGAAAAACATTTGTGTGATAAATGTATACAAGAAATATATAGTATGTTTATCATCTGACCGGCTACTATGACACATGCGTTTAATTGCCTAATTTGGAATGAGAGAGAATCGAAACTAATACATATATTTACATATTTGACACGTAGTATACGTACTTGCTATTAAATATTGGGTTGAACATTTCGCTCGAACGGATTATCTTTCCATACACAATAATTTAGGGCAAATGTGTCACAAAATAAATGCATAAGAAATAAACAATAGGTAACTACAGCAAAGGAGATAGCTAGTGACCAAATGTGATTTGCCATCAGCCGCCTGCGCCGGTAATCTTTTGATATCTATTTTGCACCGTTCAAATTCAAACAACATGCTCGCCGTGTTCCGAATTAAATTTCCGAACGAATAAAAAGACAGATTAGAAATCGTTTTCAAATTGCTTTTCATTCGCCTCCGATGTACCTTAATATTGTCCGTACATGTCTGAAATGAAAGTTTGGACTAGATTTGCCCGTAATACAGGCATTATTTCTATCAACGGCGCGGTTATCTGATAAGTCGATCTTGATCTTTCGAACGTTCGAGAAACAAATCAATATGAATAGTTACCTATATCAATACTCGCGCTTTTCTCAATACGATTTAAAATCTGAACACTCACCATCAATATCTTCAAGACATGTCACATTCAATTTAGTAAAATATATTGTTTTGTAATTTTAGTGTCATTGTATGTTCAGTGCGTCAAATAATCGGAAAATTTTAATAAATATTTTTAAATACAAATGATGTCATGTTTATCGAAGTTCATCACAGGATGGAGACAAAAACGAAAAGAAGTGATGCGTTAAGGTCGATAAATCTCGAAGACAATTAATATTTATGTTCCTATCGTCTATTATAAAGATATTGAAACCTCAATCTCAATGTTCTCGATACTTTATCTATAGCAATATTTCCTTGTTTTAATAATCTTCAAAGCTATTTTACAATTGCCTGGAATATATTTAAGCGTTACGGCCGCCCTCTGGGCGTTTTGTTTACAGTTTTATATAAACAACAGTTTTCAATCGAACACTACCACCGCATATATGTACACTGTTAGTGATGTTCACTTTGATTTAACTAAGTTATCTCGCCGAGAGAACTCCTATGAAGCTCTATTGTTAACGTTTTGCGTCGAGTTACGTCGATCCACATTTTGTTTAAGGATAATGCGAATAAGAACAATCTAGTATTGCTGAAACAAAAGCGCTCTGTCAAGGGTTCGCTAAGCCATTGTGTTCAATTTACATGCCAAATAATTTATTACCGAAGTCTCTCAGATGTTGCACATCTCCGATGAGATACTTAACATATGTATGATAATAGTTATGCTAGCACAACGCTGTAGGATCAAGAGATAATGATCAGAAAGAATACTGCCATAATAATATTATACTTGTAATGGTACAGAAATTAATATACATATAAGCAACTATTGCATCTAAATTCAAAAATTAATCCAGGACCCAACTATCTGATAACTAGGTACGTGGGAATAATTTATACCCATTCAAGCTCTACCTAATTATTAACGATAAAAATAACAAAACACCATCCGCAATTGTATGCTCACATTATTATTCCGCTGATGATTTTCACGCCGCAAAAAGATAACGTTATATCGTTGACTAAAAACCTCGCTTTCAGATAATGTTCACAATTATGTGAACGTGAATAACAATGCCTGAAAACACCTAATTGTGTTATTCGCGTACCTATTGTCGCACATCGATTAAATATAATTATGAATTTAATAAGCTTGGATAGTTTTTGATTAATAGAAATTCTCCAATGAATTTCTGAATTTTATAATATTGCGTAAGAAATTTCGTGTTTTACCTTCGTCATTTTGATGTGTTGTCACTTAGTTCGAGCACTGAACAGTTACACCATTAAATAAAAATGCAAAATAAATACGGTCACTGTATGTCACACGCGTAAAGTACTGTAACAGTTGGCGTGATGGCGCCGGTCGTTGTGCGCGGGAGGCTGTCGCGCGGCGGCATTGAGTCTGATAGGTTGCACGGAGTTGCGCGGGCGCATACATCACGTGCACAGTGGCGCTGCCGTGCCGGCCCGCTGCGGACGCGATCAGAACTAACGGCTCTTCACGCTCCAACGGTTATCAGCGATGAATGATAGACGGATGAGGTACATCTGCATATTTCAACATCTAATACATTGACTGCCTCGTTGGTCGGGCGGTTGCTAGCGCGACTGCCGATCGGGTGATCCTGGGTTCAAATCCCGGGTTGGGTACTGTTGGATTTTTTTAATTTAGAATTTCTAGTACTGACTCGGAGTATGGATGTGTGATCGGTGCATGGCGATAGGCTCACCCACCTATTCCATTGTGGGAGTTATAAAACGTAACTGGTGAAATGTGGGGGTGTACTACACTAATCTGCCTACCCCTTAGGGGATTACAGGCGTGATGTTACGTTACAAAATTTTATAATTCAATAGGAGATACTGAAAGGGCACGAGGGAGTCAATTGATGTCAAGTGACCCTAGCACGCCACTCAATTCTGTATCACACGTCGAATTGAACTAGAGCAAAAAAGGGTTCTACGAGACCTAGACACACTGTAGAAACACTAGGGTGACCGATGAACCCTAATTTTAAAACATTTCTACTTAGTTATTGGGTCCACCTACCGGGCCGTTGCTGATGCAGTAGGATGCGAAAAAGGCGCTACAAATATTCATAAGAAAATGAGTTTCAAAACTTTTCAAGGTATCCGAAACAGTAGGTAGGTAACTTCAACTAATTCATTAAAATTTCTTATGACCAATCCAATGTACGTGACATGATCAGTAATACGCGTTTCGCATTAAATCAACAAGAAAATCCCCTCGATACACATATTGATACCAGCGCGCGTGAGATACGTTCTTGGAAAGAAATTTG
This sequence comes from Agara michaeli, assembly GCA_018245675.1. Taxonomy (NCBI): domain Eukaryota; kingdom Metazoa; phylum Arthropoda; class Insecta; order Lepidoptera; family Hesperiidae; genus Agara; species Agara michaeli. The sequence continues at coordinate 38,189 of DWDX01000026.1, read as the reverse complement.
CGTTCCAACAACGCAAAGCTTACACTGTCTTAAGGCAGCTGTTCTCAACCTTTATTATCTTTAGATTCATTAATTAGAGATTATAACGACATTACTCCTTAAGACTCTTAAATCTGACTTCTCGTAGCGGAATTAGCTGAGGAGAAAAATCAAAATAATACGCTCGTTAAAGTAAAGTTTAGGTAAATCGGAAAACAAATGGATCATAGCACTGGGTGGTTTTAGTATTTGGCAATAGATCCAATTAATTAAGAGTTATGAAATTTTAAACATGCAAGCTGTTATTGTAATTGTACGAAGATATGTAGAGTTGATATTGTTACGGGCGAGACTCCGCCCACATTGTGGCCGTGAGCCTAAATCTATACGTATTATGTACATCCATCAAAGGCTGAGCATAGGTGGCTTATGACTACAATTTGCCTACAAGCGCGCAGAGCTTACCGAAAAGATTTCGGCTTTATCTTCGTTTTACGTAGAAGCTTATATTATACTCGCGTTACGAGACAATGGAACAACGAGACTTATTCGGTTAGATTTCCACTATCCAAACGGTAGTTATCTTTGTTAATATGTTATTTTGAGGAGTGAGAAATCTGTAATTGTAACAATAAATCAATAAATACAACAGTAAAATAAAATATTTTTCTCATATTTATTATTGGAATTGGAAATATGCAACACTGAAAAACGAATGTACCGTTGTGTTTAGTGTCAATATCTCGTATCACATTATGCCAAGTTCAAATCGCACTCACCGTATACGTCATAGTTTTAATCGGCGGCGGTGGAGGCAGCCGCTTGGCTTGTTCGTCTTCATCTGTAACAAATTTCATATTTATAAGGCTTCACATTCATTGCGGAAACTTTGGCCGATTAAAAAAAAGAGATTTTCCCCTCGAACAAGTTCGCGAACGGGAAACTCCTCCAACTTACGTAATTCCTTAGATAAAACAACCACTTTAAAAGTAGGATTTTCCCATGAAGTGCGCCTTTTATAATCTATCGTATTAACGAAGGTTAATAACCTACTCGCAGGAGAAGCATTTGCAAAATCGGTACAGAGCTCTCTACAAAATCGTATGTTATTTATTATATACGCGACAAGGGTCTCATGGGAATTGTTGAAGTTCTAGTAAGTGCTACCAGATAGAGTAATTTTTATTTTCATCGAAACAGTAATAAGATAAATGAATCCGATCGAAACGAACTATTGTAGCCTTCGTATATATAATACGCATGTATGTACAGTTCCGGTCAAAATATTAACACCACCATAAAACATAATATATTAAAATAAAACTGATATTGAATGTGCAGGAGGAAAAGCTTTAATTATAAATGTGTACATATACACACACATATATATCTATCATCAATACCTAAATTCTTAGTGCTCCATAAATGAGCGGGAACTATTCCCAGGCATTCAGAGATAATTAAGCGTCCGCATCTGGCGTCTCAGAATAACACTATTGAATGTCCTTATATGATGATGTGTTATGGTTTTCGTGAGATATAAAAATTTAACTATTTTAAGCAAAGTTAAATGAATATTACCTATTATAAAACTGCTATTTTAGAGAATAATACAAAAGGAATTGTAAAATATTATGATATCAAATTAAAAGCATTTCTACCGCATTACGAACTAAAACCAGAAAAATACTGAGGGTTTTATTAACATTTAAACATTTAAGAGGGGTACTCCCCTTGCATGACTTCAACAGGGTCGTAAAGATGAATAAATAAGATCGTATCATTTGTGTTAACCACAGCAATAGGATTAGTCATACTTACAAAACATAGCCGATAGAAGTAATCTGTATCAAGATTACTTAAATCCATAACATCTCTCTTTACAATTATTATTTATATTGATTTAACACGAATCCTAATAATAATAGACATGGTCTTATCAACTTAGTGCACCACAGCATTACTTAAGTTTTACTTACACAAAATTGGAATGGTATTATAATAAAAAAAAGTATGTGTGTGTGTCAGCACCGACGCACGACGGGAGTTTACTCCTTACGAACGATAATTATGATATATATCGAATAGACAACGACGTTAAATGAACGCATCTTCTAAAATGATAAGTCATGGGTCAAAAATAAAAACAAAATCTATACCATATCTAGTCGTTCCAAGTGTTCAGAAATTAAATCTAAAATTAGGCGGGAAACGATGTCATAGACAAGTCAGTTGCCATAGGCGGCTGACGTTAACATCCGATACATGTTACACTTTATTTTACTCATAAAATTTCCGTACCGGGCGTTAAAACTCAAATCGTTTCTTGAGGAGTAAACTCCAAAAATGCTTCCCGCACCCGACGTTCGCAATAAACAATGCCATGGACCACGACAATGTCTACGATGAAAACATATTTAAGGCAAACGGTCGCTTTAATTCCAAACAGATCTCGATCATTTTATTTTATCATCTGTTCAAATATACATCAATATCCCACGCAAACTGTTCACAGTGCGCGATGATATCATATCGGGATCGGGAACCAGACGATATATTCCCGTCCAAACACGTTCATTAGTCACGCGTACACATAAATCATCATCGAATCAAATCGCACCGGCCAGTGGCAATTATACGAGCGAGCGTACTAAAATCACACTCGGACGACGTAAATAAACATTGCGAGTTTTGACTGGAGTTAACCGCGATTAATTATAGCAACGCCGTAATACCGGATACCGCAGCGGTGTGTTTATTTAGAAAACAGATCCCGGTGCCAGAAAGCGATTCGCAAACTAAGATAACAACCGATACTGATTAGTGTGTACGACACTTGTGTTCATATTTATTATATGTACAATAGCAAAATGTACTGCCTGTAATCAATTATATTATGAGTGTGTATTAGAGGTAGGTACTTGTGAAACATTGTACAATCAATAGGTATGATTAAAAAGGGTTTTTTTTTTCTTCATTTTCGAATTTCGAATTTTGGAATGCGTCGTAATACAAAATGGCCGGAAGACTTAAAAAATCCACGGTAAAATGCCTGATTAGACATTTTTTTTATACATACAACGCGTTCATTGTTATTGCGGCGACTATATTGAATGTGTTGACGTTTTAATAATAAGCACATTAAAGTCGAAGAATTGAATATGATTTTGAAAAATAATTTTCGGTTTGTTGTAAGACCATCGTAGAACTGCATAAGCTTTATTTCAATATTTTTTTCAATTCATGATCTTGGCTGTCGATTATACGAGAATAGTAGCAAAGCAAAAGACAATGTTTATTTGAAATCAATTCAATAATTTCAATAGTAAAGTTAAAGTCGACAAACAGATAAGTAAATCGGATGATGAGTAAGTTGTACAGTTCTACTGTTCGTGTTTCCCCGAGGAAATATATTACACCAAATGAATCACATAATTGCTACCGGCTTAGGAACTCTTTAGTCAAGTCTAACGGAGAGACCAATTTGAGAAAACTCTTTGATAAAAACAGCCCTTCGCTTTTGAAGTAACAGCGTAATAACACTAAAACGAAACGCCTTACACAATATTGCCGGTGAAAGTCGACGTAAACATTTTTCTACATCTTGGTATTTTTGCATTAGCGTTAAGATTGTCGTGAGGTCTCATAATCTTGGCAATTACCTTTGTTTGTTTAATGAAAGACGTATTTGGGTCGAGATCACGACGTTAGATATAATTTGGAATTGCCACACGATAATTCTAAATTAATGGTATGTTTTGCTGACCTATCAACAAGGTTGCGAGATAAGGTCAACTCATAAAAATAGATTGCGTTCATATCTGAGGTGCGGGATAAACGATATTAAATATTTGCAATGTACCCACATTTGTCTGCCGCCTTAACAGATTGGCGTTTCCTTTAAGCTTTGGTAAATGAATAATACAAGAATCGATGCTCACCTCGATGTATCGCGTCGAATCTGCCCTCGACTTTGGAACGCAGAGAATCCAAGTCAAACGGCGCCGCGAATCCATGGTCCACGGAGCGACTCTTCGACCTGTAAACGTGATACGATCTCATTTAAAATACAAATACATGACTTCAACGATAAAATTAACACGAGGAAGTTATTAAGAAAACTCCATGTGCACGTAAAAAGGCAAGGGCGGATGCGTCACGCGCAAAGTGCACATTCCACTTTGACACATCAGCATAAAGAAGGCGACGGGAAAAGTATTCGTTTGAGATTGTCGCGCTTTACGAGTTCCGAGCAAACACGGCCGTTGTCAATACGGCTGCGAGTGACGCGAAACAGTAAAAATTCAGTGTCAGTGTACGGATAATTGCCGGGAACTGAAAGCATGCGCCCCAAATAACTCTCCCGGGACTGATTTGAACACAAACGGAAAGAGTTTAAGTGACGACGGCCGCTGTGCGTGAACACTTCTGCCGTCTCACGAACTTGTTTGTGTAAAATCGCATTAAAGCCAAACAAGGCGCACCCGTAAACAATTTGTACGTGAATGTACTGACACTACCAATCTGAATGCAACGTAGTAGTATTTATTAAATATAAACAACAATAACATTTATTTTCTTAACAGAGATAATAAGCATTGTAGACAATAACATTACCTAAGTTAAATGAACAATGAGATTTGAAACCACAGCTATATTATTGGTGGTTTACTTTTGAACAAATTGGATCCTCATATTGTTATTAGACTATTAGATTAAATAAAAATTTCTTCAACGATAAGTGAAAGACATATCTCCTTCTTAGGTAGGTACCTACTGTATTAATTTTTTTAGATTTCATTTCCACATTTTGACTTAACGTATAATAATGTAAATGTATGGATGTAATTAATCATTACACTAAATCGATTACATACAAAAAAAACTTACACAGGCACAGCTAAGCGTAATAAATATAAAAGGCAAATACTAGTACGCGACAAATATGTTAAACACTAAGAAAAAACTAAAATTAACACATAATTTGAAGAGGGATCCAGCACAATAACGATGTCAAAATAGTTTTCATATTATACTTATTTAATTTATTTCATGCGTTAGATACTTTTGTCACTACAGGCATATATGTAATTGAAGCACATTTCAAGTCCCGACCCATGTGCTATCCAAGGAGAAGGAGAGACTCCAACTTTGGTTGTCGATGAAATTATTGACCATTATGGTGATACATCGTGACCGTTTTGATAGATACGGTGGTTACCATTGTATACCAAATTCACGGCCGTAAGAAACATCCCATTAGCGGGTTACAATTTTGCATCGTTTTATATGCATCCTGGATCGCTCTTCAGTGATGTGTAAAATAATTTTAGAGCGTAAATTCTTGGCATCCGTAAAACGTTGTCATCATAAAACCAGCTACTAATTATTTAGTATAAATTATCTCATTTAAGGAGTGCGGGAACGTCATCCATGGAGTTGCATATGGACATTGAATGGACACAAGTGGGCGCGCGCCTGATGAATGCACAATTGCATACAACAATTGATAATGACTCATTAAGGCGTGTATGTATGCCGCGCAATTCGTGTTTTCCACGGCATTTAAGTGGTAAACGAGCGGCCAAGAACATGTCTGCAATCTACGTGCTTCGATCTATGGAGCATGGGTCTATTACAGTGCTAATATGCAAATAGGGCCTCTACAGGTTTTAAAATTGCACAAAAATGTACGCTCTGTCACCTTACTCACCTCACGTGAAAATAGTAATAATGGTGATTGATATTACCTCTTATAGGACTGGTCGATGCTCTCGGCGCTCCTGGACAACTGCTGCGAGGCGCGCCTAGACCTGCATGCAACAGAGATCACGAGCTAGACACAGGCAGCGCATGCATACATCTACTTGCTACCTTATTCAGACAATAGCACTGATACTAATAATAACTTGAGTATTATTTTGTAAACAAGAAAAAAACATGACTCTTTTTCTTGGCACTTACAGTAATAGGTATATTTGTAAGTGGCAATCAAAAAAATCGGTGTTTTTTTGTGTCGAGAAAATACTTTGCAAGTCTCATTTTTAATTACTTCGTTAAATATTGTCTGAACAAGATCCTCGAGAGCACATCCACATTGGCGGTGCGACATTTTGGAAATGACACAATACAAGTTACGTGATCGCATAACCAATTACGAGCACCGTGCCAATCTGGAAAACTCTCATAAATGTAATCTGGCAAACGAAAATATTGCTACGCGCTAAAATAAACTGTAACACAAGGCGCTTTTTCTACTGCCATCAAATACAATAAACAGCTCTAGCGACAGAGTTAACAATAAACACATGCATTCAAAATGACTTAATCATGTAGTTAACATAATGATTTTGTTACCTACTCAATTGTCGACGGATAGAGGAACTCTACATTTATCATTCTATCTGTATTGCTGACCGCAACAATTGTTAGATTTAAGGTCTCTAAACTTATATTAATATCTACACGTTGGCGATGAGAGCGAAGCCTAGCGCGGCACATGGATCAATTTAGAATATTTTGTTCGGTATAAACGGCATGCACTCCGCAAATCAATACTACGACCACTGATTCGTATAAAATCGAAATTTTCAAACATTTTGTATCATGTAGCATTTAATTTGTGGCTTTTATTTACACCTACAAGAAAATATTATTAAACATAGACAATTTTGCTGTTAGGCGTATGTATGAGCACTCAAATAAGCGTTACTTTAAAAGAAGCATTTATATTTTCTTACACAATAAAATCAGTGTTCAACCAGCACTTGATGAGTTTGGCATTTTTATCGGCGTTACCTTACCGTTTTAAACTGAACCGAGAGATTTCCTTCAGAACTGTACAACTCTCTACAATCTATACTACGAATAATGACTACAATCTTAAATCTAAAAACATTTAATCAAGGAACAACTAACAGCGGCAGCAGTACTAAAAAGTATGTAATGTTGCCGCGTTTTGTCCCCGGTTTGAAGAGGCGTTGCATTACATTAGCACAAAACAATTAGTTCCAACATATTCCTCAATCAAGAGGCATCAACGGATATTTTATCGAATTTTAGTGCTATTCTTCGAAGCGATCAGCTCAACATCAGATGTCAGTTGGCTACTACAAACCAAACATATCCGCATACTCCTAATATAGTATCAGTCGGATTATTTATTCGAATTTAAGCATCGCGAAGATTGATTATAATTAGTATTAATTTCCATTTTAAATTTACACGATTCATAGATAAATCATAAGCCGTATACGCTATGCACTATCATTAACTGATACCGGCTAAATCGTGGACAAAAGTGATTGAATATACATATACGTGAAAAGTAACACCGTAAGCTGCACTCCGCTCACAGCTCAGTGACGAAGATAAACTTATGCCCATTTCGATATTGAAAAACTTTCCTCATCAGTCACCCCATTATCTCGACAAACATAATAATTTACTACGACTCGGTTGGTTTGTGTGCGAGATAAAATGTACGAGTTTATAGGTATCGCGATAACTCTCATAATTTATTGATCAATTACTATGGCGAAGTAAAACGCGGAGACGTAACCTTCTCATGTTCAATATCAATGCCGTTATTTATTGATAATAAAAGCAGCGCTTGCCACCAGGCACCGGGCCAACCACCAGGTTTGGATTGCAGTTTCCTAATCCGGGGGTCGGGCGTTCGAATTTATCATTTGATAATGGAATATAAGTCATTAGGATTAAATGTGTATAATGGTGTGGGAAAAAAATCTTGTGACCTAACTGGAACTAATTGGACCTAATTGGAACATTACTAAGGTCTATGAGGATAATACAGCTGGAATTTGGATGTATAAAATATATGTATAGTAGTATCCATCGTAAATATGCTTAATCCTTTGTTCTAATAGAAAATCGACTCTTTATATGGGAATGCGATTTTGAAGAAAGGGCTCCGCAGTCCGAAGAGTATTTTTAACTGTTGACTAGCGACAAATAGATAACAATTGTAACTCAATAGAAATGTTGGACGTAACGTGTTAAACATCGTGATTGAGTAATACTAAAACTCTTACTGCACATCATAAATAACTGCCTAATGTTCGAACGTAAATCAGTTAAGATCTACGATTAACGAGTGTTTACCACGTAGTTGTCGATGGAGTCGCGTTTCAATCAACAGTTTTTGTGTACCAACACAAACAGATGAAGAGATTTGTTAACAAAATCACGTCCAAAAATACATGCAAACGCATATATAAACGTGCGCGTTACATCTTACACGCGAACGACTACATACAAATATAACGTTTCTGTATATAAACAAACAGATAATTGGAAGTTTACCAATTGAACTTCAAAAACTCAAACATTTCACGCTAACACTGTTTTCATTCACCCACAAGCACTGTAGTGCACTTTTTTAACAAAAATTCAAATTGAACACGTTCGAGTCAAATGTCATTTGAATAAATCCCATGTTATTTCCTAAACGTAGCGTAGTTGAGTGCCAACACGGGAGACTCGCGAGCGCTGCTCGTTGACACTGTGCAAGCGGCCCGCGGGGTGCTCGGCCTCGGGATGCACTGAGAACGCACCGCTACGAAACGTTATCTTCCCTTTAAGGGCCCTTCACACTATGACCGTCACATAAAGTCAAGTGGCCACATACTAGTATTCGTAAACACTACAGTATTTATGTGAATCTCTGACAACATTTTGTACATGCTAGGTTTTGTTGTTGAATGTATAACGAAATAAGATGAAACATTTAATAAATACTCTGTTTGGAAATTCTAATCGGTCGATTTTTTACTAAGACATATAAATTGACGAAAGTGAACTACTGCACTGCTAAATGAGCATCTGTCTATGTTTGACAACTGAGAAATGAATGCGAATACGACATTTACAAAAACAGTTTGAATTGCGTAATTTGTTAGCAGTACGAATCGCTTAATCCCCCTTTCATAACGCACTTTAACACTAGCAGAAAATATTGACAAACAACAATGTAACACGCACATTCGTGATAACGTGTAACGAGCCCGTAACAAATGATTTACTGAACGATTATTATTAGTTTGTTAGGTCTACAAAGGTCTACTTATCTCATATTTTAATTACTTGAATAACGAGCAAACTCTTCGCAACATTATATTTAGAAAACGACTGTGTAGTTGAAAATTATACTCGAGATTGTATTGACGACCGATCGCGCGCAACTCTATGGCAAAGATTTCGATTACAAGAGCCGGGAAAAACGATATGGAGTGGGGTGGGGGAACAAATTTATTCCCTGACCTTCTCGGCAGCATGCAAATTGTTTGTATATGTACATAAAAGGAACATCGAGGTTTAGGCCGCTTTAACGAGAAAAACAACTCGAGAGCCCCGCGGCCCGTTAAACCAGGAGTCGTCCAACGCGACTTGACCTGCGCTCGCGAACTGTAACGCGCGTATGTTTTTTTCGAAGCCTACTGAACATCAAATGTAAATACATTTTATTACCAAAAGTATCGCATGGACCGACCGAAGGGCGAGATCGAGTCATGTAAGTGGGGCGTCATAGACCGCGGGAGGCAGACATCAAAACGCTATAACGAATAATCGAGTGCGCGGTACAAGTGGTAGGAGATCTCGTACGGCTGGCCGTAGTCGGCAATCAGTCGGCAGCGCGCGGAGGGCGCGTCCTTGGCACTGGCTGCTCTATATTTACAAACACAGCAATCGATGGCCCGTTTCTTGTATCTATGTAATATACACGCGTGTTTATCTTAACGAGCTTATATTTTTATGTGTGTGATTATTGGCAAACGTTGACCTGTTTACTGTTTTCAAAGTTAACTATAAATAATAATTCTATTTTGGATAACGTTAACCGTTTTTAAAGTGTCCACGCACTTTGTGACTTTCATTAATCATACCGTTTATCAGATTAGAGTGTTTAATGCATTCTATTCTAATGGACCTATCGATATATTTTTTTATCATCACTAGCAACGGTGACGCCTGTGGTAAATGTCACGCTGTAAGCCAATTAAATAATAAATAAGGTCATCTTCAAACACGGCCATCTGGGTCCTAAATGAAATGATAAAACTACGTAATAAAATAATATATAATACTTATAACACTATCCATATAGATATTTATATTAAACTCAGACACGAAACACACAAATATGATCATTGATCATGACGCAAATGTTTCGCCTGGGTGGGAATCGAAAGCACGACCTACGGTTTATCAGTCAGGGCTCTCTAACCACTGGACCATGAGGGCAGTTTGTGTCACACGCGTAATGAAGACACCGCGCGCGCCGGCTGCGCAGACACGACCGTGCACTTGACAGTTTCCTTTCCCCGCTTACTTTCGTATTCATCGCACCTGCGCCCGCCAAACAAGTTTTAATGTTTTCTTTTACTATATGCACGTATAACTTTATATGGAGCGTAGTAAAACAAGGCGTATACATACATACACACATACATATAGTATGCATGCTTGTATCCGAAACGGCAGACAACGCAGCGATCAAAAGTATTAACTTCTTTATATATATATCACTTTTATTCTTCAAGATTTCAAGGTCACAAAATTCGTAAATCCGAATTCGTTTCCTTAAACGTTAAGATACAGTAATAGTAGAATGAGAGATCAAAATTAATCTTCACTTGCAACGAATGTGCGGTGTGTCCTAGTTAACATTTTTAATCAATTTCATAAATATCATCTAGAAGTTTTGTCTATGGACTGTATCTGCTCCTAATTATTGTCATATAATCAGTACGTTCATTTGTTCCTTATCATTATCACAACCGTACATTTTTATCGTTTCCCTTTTGGAAAATCAACCCCAAAAGAGTGTATTACGAGGTGAAAGTAAAATTTTAATGTTTAATGTATAATGTATACGATATTTCAATGTGTCGTACGTAAATTTAAATTTAGTCAATTTAAAAACACCGTTACCGCGACGAACATAAATTAATTAGAAACTTCTTAATGTGTAAGATGTGTTTCGATATAGATTTTCTATGGCTTTCAATGCTAATAAGAAAAGCTTACTACGTTTGTCGTAATCGCGATCCACATACATACTTACGTACAATGTACAAGCACGCATGTATAACAAAATCATTACGAGTAATACTTATCGTATCTATGTATCGTATTAGCCGCAGCTTAATACCATACAAGTTTCAAACGATCATTTGCAATCGTCAAGATACGTAGGTTGTGTACGGTTTTAACCGATAGCATATTGTGATATTGTATTTCTATTTAGAATTGAAAGTTTCATTTAAACTTTTGATAATACTCTACGTATGATGATTTCTATGGCAAACGAATGAGAAAGCTTCCCAAGTTTAGTTACCTACCGACAGATAAAAAGACTATGATAACATCGAAAAAAGACAAAAATCACCAATATTTGGCACATACCCGTAACTATTTGGTGTGATAAAGTGAAGTTTCAAAATCAATTAATCGATAAGCGAGCTTAATTAAAATTATGTTCAACTTAATTTTATACCTAGCGATCGAAACGGCCAATGTTCATTAATATAAACGTTGGCTACGAGACGCATCGCATCGCGAGCCGGTCGCGCGGCTGCCAAAAGTTGAATACCCTATTGCGACATAACAGACAAAAGGAGAAATAATTATTACGCAGTAGATGCGTATCGCATTGTACTACAACGGAGCGTCGCTATGACGACGCTTCAACAAAGTACAATATATTCCATACATACGTGACTGTAACGGGATCCGCCACCCGAAGCTCGTGTGATAGATATGACGATTAATCTGCATAAAGTGCAACTGGGATATTCCAGAACCGAGCGTCGACGTTACATTGTTCCTTACAATAACAAACATTTTATAGAACGCACGATTTTTTTTTATTCGATGAGAACAAACGGTTTCAAAAGTGAACCCCACAATGTTAACAACATTTATATAAAAATTTATAACAATTCAACTCAATTCCTATGGTACGGTTTTTTTATTGCTCTAATTTGTATGTTAATCGCGAAGTAAGTAAATACTGCGCAATGGACTGAGTATAGGTACATAAAATTAAAACGATAGTTCCGTGGGAATTTATTTCAATCTATCATTGGCACGCGAAAAGGAAATAAATATAGAGGGCGAAACAAAAACAGCGTTATTAATCATGAACTACGACCAATCGGCATTTAGATGGCATAGCCCGGAGAAAAATACGTTGTAATGTTTTAATGAGACAATTTTTTTTTTAATCGGCCGGCCTGGTTTGGTTTAATTTGTGTATGCGTGCGTGCGTGCGTGCGTGCGTGCGTGTGTGTGTGTAAATACGCCCTCGGTTCTGTACATTTTTAAATTGTCATGAATTCAAAGAATTCGATTTTGGGATAATTTTGTACCGGTTCGAACGTAAACACGTGATAGTCGATTATGTGTGACACAATATGAAAGATCGGCCGCGAAAAGAAATGACATTTACTATTGATTCGCGTACTCGCTAGTCCACGCCCACGTTCGCCATTTCGCGTCGCATAGAATGTACCTACGCCATAATGTCTAGACGAAACTAGTGGGTTTGTTACGTTAAAATATATTACATTTTTGAAATGAGCAAATCGATTATATCACATCCGTCATCTGGATTATTAATATATGGACGAAATTAAAGTAACAGTAGCAAATAAGTAACAATAACAATTGAGATTATTGTAGAGAATAGAGAATTTTGATATTTAACAAAGTTGTTAGGATAGTGTTGTAATATTCTTATTAATACGCATTTCAAACTGGAGTAATGAACACAAAGTCTTATTCCTACAATCCTATTGGAGGTCGGTTGCAGAGAGCTATCCATGTAAGGCGGCGGCTACGTCTGACTGCTGCATGCATGTTTTCGAGTTTTCTCGCATAAATAAAAACAAAAACCTATCGCAATATATCCACCAGCTTGAATGGATGTAAATCGGGCGCCGCGATCTCAATTGAAATACCACCAAGAAATGTGACCTGATTATCGCCGACCTTCATGTGCAAATAAAATGTTGACGCGATTTCTTCCCGCACGCTGTTAGGCCATCTTTATTTTTAAAATGGACGAAGTTGTAAGCGAATGTATATTTTGTTAAAAAACGGTGGTTTACTCTTATTTTTAAACAAGGCTCCAAGTCGGTTGGTTGTTGTCGTAATTAATCCGGAACAGGATTTAGGATATTATAATTTCACTTGTACACAAAATTATTTATTTCATGTAGAGGCCAACTCTAAGTTTCCAAGTCGATCCTATTGTAACCCTACATCGGATACTTGCTTGGTTGCGAGGGTCAATTCCAAATTCAAATCCGCAACAAATGGGTCTATTCATCACGCGTCAGGTAAAAATTCACACACAGTTTTTAACGTCATTTACAAAACGACTAATTTAGGACTAATGTGTTCATAGCTTAACGTCTGTATGTAAAAAGTGCTTAGGTGCGGTCAAAAACTTATTTTCATTGTATGTATTTTTAAGTGCAAAGATAGAGAGCTTGATAATTACGTAATGGTACTATGGAAGGAAACGAGCCTTATCTAGCGACCCGTTCGGTCGCGAGGTCGTCGGACTGCGGCCGTGTTTATGAAATGTCTAGTGTACGTACAGTAGGTACATGAATAGGCAACATTATGTAGAGGACTCCTTCATACAGTTGAATTCACATTCCCCTCGAAGTGCTGACACCTTGGAGTGGTGCGCGGGTTTGCGCGTCGTATTGATCCCTAAAGCAATAGCGGTTAGTTGGTTTTAGTGGGTATTCGGCCTCCTAATGGCGAGTCCCTCGCATCCTGCGTAAATGCATTTCCCGCGAAAACAGTTTCAATTTATTATAATTTATTAAGTAAATCTTGTATCTTTGAAGAGATTGATAAATTTACTTAAGATACATGTAACAAGATTTACTTAATAAATTGTAATAGAAGCAGCACATCAGGTCCGTAAGGATACAGATATTCGGGAACCGACCTTCTGCTATTCTGCTAATAAATATTGACTTGCATATACATACGAGTCGGATAGATTACGAGAAGTATGGACCTGAGCTTTTTTGAAATAACTATCTAATTACACAAATGTTAGTATGCTACGATCGTGGATTCGTTGCAATTCAGCGTATGCAACCTACTTAGTTCACCAATGTGCAATTTATTTACCTATGCCCAACGACCGTATTCGGATTTTGTACTCCAACTATAAACACGATGTCCCAGAGTGAGCTTCAGTTTAAACGATTTTTATTTAGGTACATTTAAAATTGCGGGAATGAAAACCCCAATAAAGTACAAAAAACTCAATTACACTCTGTATCAAGAACTACATAATCTGTCTTAGAATTCACAAACCTAATTCAACCGCGAAAATAGTATAACAATATGTACATATGTATGACCGTACTCCATAAGCGAATTTTATATTGGCATGTAGTCTCTGCGTTGATGTTTACTGTCGTGTTGAAATACTAGGTCGTACGCGTTCGGTCGCACGCGCGCGCTCGCAATTTTTTCCGTTGCACCATACCGGGCTTGTAAAGTTACAGAGATAAGCCAAATTGAATGGTTAAAAATGTGGCCCTGTGTAATTCTCACTGCCGGAAGCCGTTGCCATTAATGAAATACGAAAAGTCAGAAATAATTAAATTACTTTAGTGTCGAAACGTAAACGAGGAAAACGCACATTTATCTGTACATCAATCCAATGCGATTTGGAATAAGCATGTATATGAAAAAAAAAAAACAATAATATTAAGAGTCAAGATTCGTTCCGGATCTACAATCTGACAACGGTGACTGTAACACGCTTGCACAAAATTATCGAGCATAAAATGAGAACAGCATGTGCAACACCGGAAAGGAATCCAAAAAATGTACTCTTGCATCACAACAACAACAAGACCGCGTAACGGTGTAACAAGCGTAAAGCAATAATGCACGAGATTAGTTGAAACAAACAAACGAATAAGACCCGCGCGGCACGATGCCTAATAAATCGTCAAAACATTTAATTATTGCAAGCGCGTCTCGCGTTACGGATTCGTACTCCACTGGCACTAGACATGTATTGGATTACCTTGCACGTGACTCAATAATCTAAACGGGCACGGGAGAGGTTATATACGACTAGGACATGCATATACCAACGTCCAATAATTGTTATCGATACTTTATCAATTTCGTTATTTTCAACTAAATTAAGAAATTACGAAATAATCGTGCGCACTACGTCATACAAGTGTTATTGTTTTATTAAATGTGTCCACTTTGCATACCCGATTTAGTACATAGGTAGCACGTTTATCCTACTGCTTACTAGAGTCAGGGCTCTGTGTACGAAACCCTACTAGCAAAAGCACGCTAAGATGTGTTGTAACCATGATAAATCGCGGCTGTAGATTAGAATTCACAATTCAACAATAACTATCAAATCATAATCATTGCACTTGGAATCTGGTAAAATGAATAAAACTCACGAACATTAAAAACTATGAAAAGCCGATTATATGACGAAAGGCCCTTATCCGTTCGTTAGCGAACTTGTTGCCGATTTCATTAAAATATAAGCACCCACCCTACCGACAATGCACTTTGTACAAACTGCAAACATGGAAAAATCCAACATCAAAAAAGTTCTTTGACATTACGCGACCTAAATTCTCAATTGATGTTGACGTTGCATACCTACATTGCTAAAAAATATGCATACACATTAAACATCATATCATCGAAAGAAAAGAATACACAAACTGGCTATTTCGTGGTCAGTGCAAACGTCGCCGCGTCCTTTATGGGGTACCTGCCAACCTTTATGGTTCGCTAACAAGGATACCAATTACTGGCGCATCGGCCGTAACATACAATTGCATGTGACGAATGCCGCCACCATTGGCGTTATGTTCTTATTGACCCTAATGACCGTATCGGTCTCACTGAAGTACAGTTAAGTACCAAACAAACGTTCAGACATTAAAAAGATGGATGACACCAACGTTCTGCATTCATTGCATGATCGTGGCCGCTTTTTATAGTATCTTTGTATCGATCCATTAAATTGTTCTCTAAGTGGTGCATGTCATCTGCTCAATGCCAATAAATTCTACCGTTGCCACTGTATTTCCTGACCGTACCGTGCGTTCATTGATAATTACAATTACGATTGTATTTTGCTATTCCTCAACGGGTACAACGCGACGAGAATCATTTTCAACGTAGTAATTTTTCTCCGAACAAATCACTCTTCAGTCTTCGATAAATTCACATTAACGAAAAACTGAGGAGTTTCGTTATGGAAATAAAGTTGACTCACTTTGGCCAGCCGGTAATCCCAAGCACGACAATCTATATTACAGTACTAAGCCTTTGTACAATTTGTAGTCTTTGTATAATTTGAGTGAGTTATCTTAGATTTCTGTGGTCCTTTTGTAATGCCTATAATATGACGCAATTGAAATAATACCTATATCCGACCTTCTGGTAAAGACGGTGGTAGGTTACGTTTTTCAAGGCGAAATGCGTTGTATTAAATAGTCTATATCGGAACATATGTGCAGACAGGCAATTTGTACCCTCGTCAACGCGATGAAACCTCTTAACGACTATTTACTTTGGTCCCGGAGCTATTGGACCATCATCAAGGGAGCCCCGGACGCAGTCAATCGACCTTGTACGTACGTCCGGTCTGTAAGGATTCAGGCTAAACACGGACACACGTCGAAACCATTTAAAAGCCGCAAAACGGATGCTATATCCAATGAGCGATCGTTTCATTTATAGCTTTTGTAATTGAAGAATTAAATTACAAGTAGGTACCTAAATGAAAAAAAACCCTTTGATTCTGAGGTGACATTAGACGCTTAATATTATACGTCGTACTTACTTTGGACGGATATTACGCAACTATCAACAAACGGCTACATCGAAATTATAATTAAACCACCATTTCGCGGTCGCGCCCCTTATTTGTTAGCACGCATTCGCTTGCGGTCTTAAAGTGGTAGGTTATATTCATGGAGTTATGTGTGCTCTGCATCTTAGTTGTACAATTTTCGATGGTGACATCCGTTTACAGCGCACTTACACAGCGACTAGGATGAAGGATTCGGTCGACACGAGGCTGCCAGGGTCGAACTACTCTGACTTGCCTACATGCACGTTTAAAGTTGACACCTGTGTGCGTCACGCAATGCCCCCGCCCATGATTACTGTGTAGTGTAATCGCTTATTCTGTTTGCACTTATGCCGTTTCTCTGACTCGACGTTGGTCGACTTAAATCACTCGAACGTTAAAACACGATAACGGATGCAGTTACAATGTCAGTAAAATTTATGACTTGCCAAGTTGAAGTTGTCTTTTAACCGCATATTCATTGTAAAATGTATCATTGTATAGAAAAACAAATTGCCCCTACAGTTAATACCATCAATCGTCATTACTATCAATAAATACCTTTACAATGTACGCTTTTTAGGCACCGGGCTCCTCTTGTAGTAAGGTTTATTATTGATCCTTCAAAACAAACCAAAAACAATCAAAGAAAAAAAAACATTAAAAAATCGAGTTAAGATGACCATGTCGGAAGCTTTACTAGATAAGGGTGATAAAAATTCGGGAGTGTATAGCGGCGTGCACCGGAGAATGATATGTAATCAAAAGTGACATTGAGGAGTGTCGCGAGGTGCGCGCCGGTTTATCAGCGGCGGCTAATTGCGGAGCTTAGCAATTAGTCCAGTGTCGTTCACAAACGAGCGCAATTGGCGCAATAGGGAAGGAAATGAACATGTATCCAGAATACACACAGACATACGTTGTCACGTGTGATCATTATGTCACGCTTGCCGTATTTTTATTGCTCGCCTGCCACCTAATTAACAGTCTTGGAAAAGGTCGGCGCCTTTTATTGAAATAAAACAATTTTTATTGCGCGACTAAGATTATACATTTTTGTAGGCACTATCAAAGCGCTTACAGCGCTGAAGTCGTGGCGGAATGCAAGGGATCTGTAAAATATAGCAATGCAGTGCGCGATCGGCTCTTGCCGGTTTGACCGCTGGTGGCAAATTAACATAAGCGTTTCAGTGCTTTGAAGGCCTGGCCTATTCAGCAGTAGTTATAAAACTATTCAGCAGTAAATAGTGCAAGTCATACACAATTGGTTTACTGTCAAGTGCCTAATATGTCATAAGTATTTGATTTTGTATAATTGCTGAAGCCTCATAGTTAGAATTTTAATGGTCAATCAACCATTACGCATTGTCATAGACGGACTTCGATATTTAATCGTAGACGACAGTTTGGGCAGACAAAGCCTGAGCGACGTCGGTTAACAAATTGCGATGACCTTATACATATACAACGGGTGCAGTAGTCGATCATTACTCGACGCTGTATTATCTTTTGTTTACGAGTGTACTAGATATTTTTGGACTAAAGTATAAACTTCAATTCTAATTCTCTACGATATATTATTCCGTACTGTGCGCTATAATGTAAGTATAGAGTGTAGAGGAAAAGCAAGTGTGACAGCACAATTTTATCGTATTTTTAAGGAGATCATTAGTGTTCATTTGAACTGTAAGTAAAGTGAAAAGCAACGAGGAATATGCTCCAAAGACAGCATGAAATCAGAGACGACATTCCTCTCGCTACTTGATTAAGATAAAAAAAATCAATAACTAGTACGGTCCGGCTATTAGAGTAGCTATTACGTAACGAAGGAAATGGAAACGATCGTTAAGTGCAAGAAACGCTTCGGAAGCGTAAAAAACGAATGATTTAGGACTAATTAAGCGAGTGGGCGAGTATCGCCGTGTATCTAAAAAGGCGTGGCATCTGCGGCACGCTCGCAACTAGGGACAGCGGGACTTCGTCACCAAGCGAAATTAAAATAAATATTATTATACAAACAGAAATATCAGCTGTCGTGTCATATAAAGCAGGGAATTAATTCACTAATGCTAGTGGCGTTAATGCATGAATTCCACACAAGAGCGGACATATTGGGTGAGTTTCATTCATGTTTAACAATGCTCATCTTCGATCATCTACCTTGAAAAAGACACTGTTGCAAATAAGGGCCGGAGATCAATCAGACAGGCGATTAGTACAAGAAGTATTATAATCTTAGTATAAACTTCCCATTTAAAGTTCGAACAAAATTCTCTGACAAATTTTAACGCTAGCCAATCACTTAGTACAACGGCCGTGATAACTGTTACTTAACTCGGTATATTGTTTTCAAAATGCCGCCATTAATTATTCCGCTTGTGAAAATATTAAATTATAAAACATAACTCAACTCAATATTCATAAATTCTTTTACTTTGTATATTACACGTAGTTGACTGATGAGTAATGCTTTAATGTGGGTCGTTCGTTACGGATTCCTTATTGCTTTATCGTATTGTATATCGACGCGCTAATTTATGTATTTCCATGTTTATCATAGGTATGCATTTGTATCATTCTATCACCATAAGAGAACGTTGGCGAGTGCGATGTGGTCGGCGCTCGACGGAGGTGAATAAATTTGCAATAAGATAAATGCGCGCGCGTCGTACGGCTCCGGCCCTCGTATCGTAAGCGTGGCTCAGAATGTGGCTGTCCTTGACACAATATTGTCAACCACACATATGGGTCAGTTTCTATCCGCATTCATTCGGAAGGAAGTTTACCGTGTTGAAGTGACCGGTCGTTTGAATTTTATCCATTTCGATGTGCATACTTCTTGAATAAATCCTATCTGATTGTATTAGAGAGAAGTTGTTATACGTATTATTTCTGTCGTTATCGCGGGCCGGCATGTGGCACCGCCCCATAGATGACGTATCCGGTGTTTTTATTCTGTCACCGTACAGTCGTTCAAAAACAAAGATATTTTATGTAAATCCAAAATAAAATATTTTTTGTTAGACAATTTTACAACGCTATGTGCGTTTTAACAGTAAATGGCAGTCAATGTAATGATAAACAAAAGCACAATTCGACAATTCTGAATCCTGTCTTCAATGGACGACAAGTGCCTTGGTAGACTAGATCAATTGTAAACCACTATAAATCTTCTCATCCTGAAAACGGTCCCCGCAAGAATTGATAAGAGACAGCTGACTGTTTATATACACTTGCCTTAACATTTGCTCGATAACAAGACAGGTGCAACAGAGCATCACGAGTGTTTCGCGCAAACAAATCGGAGTATGCGTCACGAGTTTAATATCTCTAATTACATTACTATGCATATACTAGTAAAGTCAACTGTAAATTCATTACAGCGGCCAATGCCAAGTGGGAATATGCAAAACAATATGTAATTCGAAAACAATGAAAACTGCTGTCAGTTCGAAATTGTATTAGTCGACGCAAATACCTTTGTCAGTCAGTAGTCGCGCGCGGACACGACTACTCTGCTCTTTTTTTCTCAGCTTCAAATGAAAAACACAATACGAATAAGCAAACGTGAACTGTATAAATTAGAATGTTTAGTCTAACTTTTCATTTTCTAGGATGGACGGGCAAAAACTGACCGACCGTGAAACCTCTGTAAACATACGGTTGCACGGTAAAAGGAAAAATATTCCATTTTCTGTGAGACTTCCAGACAGAAACGCGAGATCATTGCAGCGCACAAACCTTGTTGCACGTACACGATATCGATTTCGAAAAAGTCGACTATAGTACACGTAAATTTAAGGTTGGATTTAAGTTGAATTGTATAAAGTAAACCGTAGATTTATTGAAAAATATACGACACGAAGACCATTACGGTGTAAGGTACGGTAACGTCGCATACAGTATAGAGGCATGGAGGCACCAAGTACATGAACGCCACTTAAAGGGATTTATAATATGGACATATCGTTCGAGCCGAAGCTGTTTAACAAAAAGATATTTTTTCGGAGCGTTGACAATGAGTACGGTGAACAAAAAACATATTGCAATTTATAAGAGTTTTATGTGTGCACTTTGTATGTATGGTACATACATACTTGCTTATTTTCGATTTAAATTGAGATAAAGGCACGTTAATTCGTACTAAACAAAAATTATAAACTTGAAAACAACTAAGTGCTTGAACATTTTACGAAATAATAACTGTCACTACAAAAAATATTATTAAGAGTAAATTAGTACTTGAAACATTATTATGTAATGAATGGCAAGATATTTCGCGTGCGGCTGGCACCCCTTTGCCACATAATTTGAGCGATTCCAGGGAGCATGAACGCGAATGCATACCCTTTTAAATCATAATATCCTCTTAAGTATACATAATTTTAAACCACACCGTACGCTTAGAATATTTAATGTACAATCATTACCGATGCGTAGAAAACAAGACAACATGCAAATGATTATGTAAATTTTAATTACAACGCACACATACGCCTGAATCAGGAACGCAATCAAAACTTCTTCCTACGTGCATTCCAGTACGATATTATAGAGTAGTTTCATAGCTCCTAGAATATGTAGACTAGACTATGTAAACATTTTGCATAAAACGTGTCATTAAAAAATGTGTACAAAAATTTTACAACATCAGTAGACTCTTGTGATACTCTTTCTTACCTATATACATAGTGAATATATATTCGATATGTGAACCCCAAACAAATATAAGCTTTATCGACTTAACTTTCAATTTCAAAAATAGCTATGACACAAATGAAATCGAACAAATTGAATATATTCAGCCGCACCGATATTAAAAGCGTGCGAGACAGTTGCGAGACGATTATTGTTCGTGTGTTAAACATTAACAATGGATGATTTATTAGGGAGAGAGCGGCCGGCAGTCGGGAAATCTGGCCGCTGGCCAATCGTAGAAAGCGACTTGATGTTTTTCAAATATAAAATCAACTCCCTACGATATAATTGGGTACACAAATAGTAGATTACAACCACACTGCAAAAACTATCCTGTGACAAGTCACAGATAGTGAAATGACACTTACGTATGTTCTAGAGTGAATATCACGCAGGTACTATAAGTGGAAGAAATGAAAATAACAATAATTAAATATCAGGTAATTGTTAAATAACTATTTGCATAATATTCCTCAACGTTTCCTCTAAGATAATTTACATTTGTTATTTTCTGCTCGGCTAATTTAATAGTCACCTACTGCAATAGTAAGGCATTTTAGCAGAAACCTCGATACATGTTGTTTTAAGTAAGCAATAGTTCAATACAAGCCTATTATAGTTGCCTAGCAAAATGCACAAAGGAAACAACCTGAAGCAAATGGAAAGGTTGTAACCGATTTCCGTGTCCGATTTCCAACGATCGCCGACTCGATTACGTATCGGATGCAAATATTTGCATCACTTTCTATTCACATTTACAAACGGCATATGTATATGTATATTACTGGCGGTAGGAACTATCGTCAACTTATGAACATAATATGTACGTGTACATTTATATGTGTAGCTTGGAATTCTAAGCGTTCCATGTTCAAATTTGAGTATCAAATGAAACGAACATTCAACTTTTTGTCTTTTACAAAAATGGGCTTTTCATACAGTATAGGTATGTATCGTATATTCTGTATTTATACAATTTCTAATAGCATGATTATCGTAGCTTCAAAGTGTGAAAACAATTGTGAATTGAGAATACCTACTACAACTGTATATTTAATTGAAAACATTGTTATAGTAAATGTACAATTTTGCTGCAATACGTAGTTTCGTAGTGGCCAGTGAATGACTGGAGACCGATCGCGTTGCCGGCACGAATCCGGTTCTGTTTTGTTATAATCGAGTGCACAACGAGTGTGTAACTTTCGCTGAGCGCTATAAAAAAAAATTGTGAATAAATAACAAAAACAGGTTGTACACAATTAGAGGTAACGTTACAAACAGAAATTGCACAATTTGTCATCGTTACAACTAATAAACACTCAAAAACGCGTACGATAATGTTCGTGGTGATTACGAAAAGAATTTTTTGAGCTTACTTGAATTTATATTGTGTAGGTACATTTAGTGGCAAGGGACTATAAAAATCATTATGTTTTACAACTCTAAGGGCAATTGGTGGTCGGCGACAACGTTACGTAGGTACGTAGGTACGTTTTATTACAAATACTGTCATAAACAGCGTGCGACATGGAGTTACTTTATGGACATGCGAGTTACATTAATCGAGCGTGTAACAAATGGGGCAAAAATTACGGACTAAATAATTTTACAAACTTGTGAACTGCATGTACCTGTTGTCAACGTGACTTATTGCAAATAATATCATTCCGGAAGTGGTATATATCCTTACGTAATCCCAAAAACAATGTATTTATTGGAACTGACATTTATTGCGGACAAAGCGTTTTTTGCACAACTTTTCTTTAATTGTAGATACCTACCCCTTAGGGGATTACAGGCGTGATGTTACGTTTTTTTTTTTCTTTAATTGTATATTTTTATTTATATGATCTATTTAAAAGCAAGGAATGAATAAAATCTGAATTAACACAAGTATTTTCTGTTTTCTTTTTTTAAATAGTTATCGTCAGTGATATGAAAAAACGAATCGTACACTTGGGAGAAAATTAATTTAATTATTAAATAAATGCCTTTCTCAAATATCCGTCAACGTGCTTTACGCGACATCATTCCGAGTGTCTATGTATAACGCCAGTATTCTCGGTGCGGACCTAATTAAGCCACACAGAAAACTAGCCCCGCTCTCGTGAGCCCTCTTAACCTCCGACGTCACAAGGTCTCGTGTTCAGTTTTGCGCTTATTAAGCCGTCTCGGTTGAGCAACCCGCCCGCCTCCACCGCGTTGCTCATTTTCCAATGAAAACTCTATATAAACAAGCTAATGTTTACTATAAAATTGAGCCGTTAATAGAGTCAATTACATTGCAACAAGCCGAGATCAGTTTGGCATGGTTCCCAAGCCTTTGCTGACAGAAAACTAGTTAGTTGGCAGCATATTATTGTAATGCCTACTTGGATTGTTTACAACGGTGTTTTGACGAAAATCTTCAATTTAATAAAAACATAGACATAATAAAATATCTCCTTATTCAGCGTGACCGCAAGGAAAGTCAATAAAATGTAAGTTGTATGAAAAGGGTGCAGTGTAGAGTTTAGTTGCCCTAATATAATTTAGGTTTAGTATTTAGTATTTATAAAATTATTGATTATGAATAGAAAAATAAATTTCGTTAAAGGATTGGTATACTTTTATATTTTATTTTTATGAAATAATAGTTTTATTATAACTATTTACATACATATTACTTTACACCTAACTTATATTAAGATGCCTTAGTTACACACTACTAGCGGTTTTTCAATCAATCTTATAAAATCACTTGCCACAAGCGCCTTGCACTTGACGCGTTGCAAGATACAATAAGTCTTCAAAACGAAACACGGGACGAACCCATATCTATGTGGCATTCGTGTAAAATTGGGTCACAGCGGTTCCGTCGAAAACGGTAACGTGACACGATACGAAATAGACAGGCATCGCGGCCCGCGTCACAAAGAAACTAGAGGTGAACGTACGATTGCGGAAACAAACGGAGGCCACGCGGCTTGATGAAATCATTCCCGCCCCACGAAGCGACACAGCGACCACTGTACGGCTGCCAATAGCCCATACATCACAACAACTTTAATGTAACGGTCGTTCCGCGTTCACAAAGCCGCGTATCATAAACACCCACGTAAACTCCCCATAAATAATAAAATCGTATATATCTTGCAACTGTATTCGGTTACATATTTACGGAACTGGCAGTTACGAGTGGCTTTGTGGAGGTCTATGCAAATTTAGTTTACCCATCCGTACATACTACTAAACGATAATGACACTACTGACCTTCACGAGGATGACTATTTTGAGGATTAATCGGAATAAGAACGGTCATTTTATTCTTATTATATTTTTTTTCAATATTAGATTACATATTTTTTTTAATATCACCGAATGAACTTTATTAATATAGTGAACGCTGTAACATTTATAGACTCGGTCGCAATCGTCTTAGGCGGCCCGTGTTGCGACAGAGCGATATCGCATCGGGATCGTTCCAATGTTTTCGAGTGTTACACTCGACAGTCCGGCGAGCGTAAGACGAGGTCATAATTACATTACAGATGTAAGGTACGTGGTTACGTGCAGTTATTTCTTTAGCTTGACGTCATGCGAGCGAAGAAAGCAAAAGCAAACGTGTGCGGATCAATGCAATGGGGCGTAAGCGACTGTGATTCGCTTTGCTCGTGTGTTTTATTACTTATGCTCAAAGCATACTTTGACCTTACATTGTATGTGTATTTAAAGGTGCATGATTTTTCACTCATTCGGTGCTGTCGTGAAATAATAGGTAGATTTTTCTCTTCACAAAAGAGTTTCCAACTTAAACGACCGTTGTTACACATCGATTAATTATTATCGTCTTCATCGCAAGAAGTAGGTATTTGAGACACGTGGCTCAATTAATGATGCAAAACGAATGGTTTATGCAACAGATACTGGACGATAATAAATAAGAATAAATCAAGTTACTATTCAAATTACAACGTTACATGAACGTCGAGTAGCGTATAAATTATAATAACAAGTATTTTTCTACTACAGTTTTGTTTCGTGTGGATTGTAGAGTGTGACTTTGTATTACTTTGATCATTTGTTTTTCATGTGAAACATTTTATGGCGGGGTATGGTGGTGAAATTGTAGATTGAGGCGCCGTCTTGATTCAGGCGACGATTCCCTCCACTAGACTCTATGCAGGGTTCCTTACACGTGTGTGCAAATGTGTGCAAGTGTTTTTACAATCCATGGGGTTCACAATGCTATTTAAAAAAGATATGTATAAACTCCCATTAATTTTATCAGGAGCTTTGAATGTTAATTTTGCAACTGACGAATCATTGTCATTGGTTACTTTTGTCCAAAACGAGCTTCAATTGCTATTGCACAATCCAATGAGGAAATCTACAACTAGGTATGGAACAACCATCTTCAAGACATCTTGAAAATATTACATCTAGAACTTTGGTCACATTAAATATTATAATGAAAAATCGAAAGCTTTTAATACCCTTTGTCACAATATATAGCTTTAAAAAAAATATGTTTCACATCTACCGAACGTCCTAAGACGCTGTTTTTTTTTTAACGCACAAACTGATAAATAGGCAATAGATGCTTATCCAACGCATTGCCAGCCCTGAAGGACTGTTAACGCCATTTAGTATGACAAGAGATTGTTGACCAAAATACAATATATCATAGACGAAAACATGTGACACAAAGCGAGCGCTGCGCTAGCTGTGTACAATGTGTAGAGACAGCGAACGATTCAAGGTGATGATAGTATGTTTTGAATCAATAGAAACGCAACCGTTAAAAGGTCTGCCACGTTTCAACTGACACCGAACAAAGAAATCGTGAACAACACCAAAGTCCTAACGAACGCGCTAAATAATAAAAATTTAATGATTAGCAAGTGATTTACTCCAAACATTACTCATGTAAACAGCGCCAACGTTACAGAACATACGAGCGAACAGAATGACAATAATATACCAGTATCCTGTTACCTAATGCGGTTTGTCGTAATATCATATGTATCTTGTATTTAGAGGGATTACAGTTGAGACATCTGTCGGTCACAAGATCTAATAAATTTCATCACATACTTACAGATACATCGTAGGTGAACCTATCTACATGTAAAGATTGGCACTATCTGGTAAAGGCCCCTGACCGCTAAAGATAAAACAATGTCATAAAACGGCACAGAATAACGGAGTACCATTTTAAATTTATAACAGAAATTAAAGAAAAGAAAGCATTATACTGTTAAGAAATTAAAGAAGTACTCTTTTCATCGAGATGAAATGGGAGCAGAGAGCTGCTACTTCGCGGAATGTTACTGTATAACAACATGCTTTCAATGAAAACCATCACTGCGCTTTTCTTATAAAAATAAATACTGGCTTCCATTTCATTGTAAGAAAAATATGGAATAAAAATGTTCTCGCATTTTCCAAACCATAGACATCGTATAAGGCCATACTAACAGTAAAGAATCATAGAAAGTGTGATCTAACGAAACATCTGATAGATCTCGAGGGGATTCCAGATGAATCGATAAATACCGTTCTAAGGAACAAATACCTAGTTACATATCCAGCACGCTGTTAATATTCAAAATTGAGGCTCGGATCGGTACCTAGCCTGCACGAATGCATCCGTTTATCGACATAACTACGCAAGTAGTGTTTGATGTAAAACGAGTACTACGTCTAATCATAAATAAATCATCAAAGACATCATCGCTATTTCTGTGACTACATTCGCAACTACAAAAATAATGATCGCAATACAAATCTTGTACCGCATAGCGTTGACACTGGCATAGCAAGTAGCCGGCGGACCGTCGAACGTCATCCGTTCAAATAACGACGCCTGAAGGTATCTTGACGTTTCATCACCAATTCTCGGTTGTTAACGCCATCATAATACAATGAAACCTCTGAAGCTACTTTAACGCTACGAAACTAACAACCGTACCTGATTCTAAAGTGACAAACAAAATGACATCCATCATGTATGAATTGTCGTCTTCGTGAGTAAAAGATATAATTTTTGGTGGAATTAGTGAATTTTTTTAATGACCATTATAAATGACCATGACGCTCATTATTTCTTTTTAACCCAACCAACGCTATTAACATAATATAATAAAAGCTATAAATCATCAAAACATTACATTATTCCATATATACCTATAGTAACAAAATTAGTATCGTACAAATTTCTTTGATATTTTAGTGTCATGTGATCAGATTTCCTTAGCGAGTGATTTGTTATACCTATAATATTTAATTATAACGAGGAATAAATGAGAAAATAAGTTATTTTTTATCAAAGTATTGTTTGTATAAATCTTAATTAAGATAACGTACATCGCCCTAGCACAGAAGACGCAAAACCCACATAATGTTTACCACTCGCCACGATAACTAAAATCATAAACGTGTCATGTAAGTAAACAAAAATAACGAGCCAAAATTTCCTTTACACGCACAACGAGTACAGCGGAAATTTTCAGGAAATATTCATATCTGCGCCTCGAAGATGAACGTTATAAATAATTACCATAAAATGTAGTGTATAAGATGTGATAAAATTTCAAAGTTTATTAAAAAAAAGTCGTCTTGGAACAATTTCATTTTTCTTTAAGGAAAAAATGAATCGCATTGGATTCCAACAACGATATTATTTATCCTCAATGTTTTACACGACGGGAATTTTGAAACGATGAATTTGTTAGGAACCGAAATGTTTGAACCCGTTTCATACCATGCGCGATTAATGAAAAAAAAGATTATTTTAAAATTCATCTCGCGACAAACAATGAATAGCTCCTCGTTATCACAAACGAGGTCTGATCTTAATTGAGATGTCAGTGACACTTCACAGATACTTCATATCTGGGTAAACATCGAACTACTGGGTGAAAAAATCTATGTCGCTGACGAAAGCGGGTTAACAAATATGATATAAGATAAAGCTTTCTAGATACTGAACTGAACATCTAGGCCGGGGTATTTTGTTTGTTTTTTTTTGTAATAGTTTATACATAAAATGAAAAGGTGGAAAATAAAATAAAAATCCCCGTTAACAAAGGAAAATATGATTTGGTCATTCGACCGCTAATAAACTATATTGACATACCTATTTGAAGCTGATTGATATATTGCTGGTAGCTTTCTAACACTGTGCCAAGTAATTATGAAATTATTAGAGGCATCGCCGCGCAAATAAAAACAAACAATGAAACAATTATAACATACATTATTATACGAACAATAATTCGAGTAACCCTGAAACTCTCGCACCTCTGATACAAACGTTTACAGTCAGACTTGCAGTGCTAGGTCAAGGAGGTCGAGTGTCATGGTGCAGCATTTACACATTTCCATTCTAATCCCATACATATAGCTAGTATCATTAAGACATTGCCATGACTAAAATAACTCAACAGCGCGACTAATTCCATAATTCATGAGACAGTGTAAGTCTTGCCTGAGAACTACCGGAGTAGGTACTCGTAGTTACGAAGTCTCGCAAATGAGTGAGTAACGTTTGAAGCGATTTATTAACAACAACCTAGTGATGCACACAAGAATATCGCAATGAACACACACAATACCTGTGTTTCAGCATGTTATCCGGAACGAACACGTTCCACCAAGAAGGTCGCTTCTGGCGGATGTATGTGGGCATATCGCCTTCTTCGTCTGTGTCGTTGCCGCCGGACTTCCGTCGCTTCTTACGCTCGAGCTGTAGGCGCGCCGCCCACGAGCGCCTGCGACCTTTGTCACTGTGTCCGAACCCGTCCGACACGACGGGCACGGCCAGGGAGGCTCGACGCGGTGCGTCCAGCGGCGGACCGTCAAATTCGGTCAGCTTTCTATATCTCTCGGCGAACGTGGCATCTGAAGCCCTGCGCCCGTTAGAGGCGGATGGCGAAGCTCGAGGTGCGAAAACCGGATCTGTGAAAGCCTCGTCGTCGTCGGTATCGGGTGCATAATTTTCTTCGCTGTAGCGTCGGGGCGTCTCGTCGACCGCCTCCTCCAGACTAGCAAGTTGCAGGCTGGGGCGGTGGGCCCGCATGCCACGCGGCAGCCGCCCGGGCCGGCCCTGCAGGCGAGCCAGCGCCAACGGCACTGGCGACTCAGTCAACGTCGGCTCACTGCCACTCATCGTAACTCCAACACGTCACTCGGTCACTAACACTTCACTTACGAAGAACCGGGGTTACGGTCTCCATGTTTTTTTGATTGCTCTCACGTGAAAAGTGTCTGCCACTAAAACAAATTTTATTTTCGATCGATTCGAAACATTCGTGTTACTCAAACCCAATTCATAACATAATAAGCAGGGGAATTATTTCGTAATGTCCTTAATATTGCAAATATTGACAATTATTTTCCAAACAAAACAAAATTATTTTCTTTTTAATTTCAAAAGATTATTCAGACACTTTGTGTATGGTAGTATTGCGTATAGAGCGAGTGTTTGTTCTAAACTTAGATTAAAACCCTTGAGAATAACATCCGCTTCGAATTTTGAGTTTTATATATACCTACTTGTTCAATAAATTCCTGGCTATAAATTTTTAAGAGGCCTTGGCATTAACCTTCCCTGCGACTGGCATTTACCTAATAATCATATATGTATAATCTTATTCATTGGCACTAATGACACATTTGGTTTTCCATCGTAAGGCGTTAATTATACCTATGTCCGACACTAGATCCGCAATTAAAAATGAATAATGATTAACAGATAATGAGGAAAACCCAAAATAAACGGCTAGTAGGTAATCGATCTTTTATTGGGCAGCCCATGTGTCGAACGTTGTTTATAAACCATCTTTAAGGCCTCCGACGCGATATAAAGACTGTTACCTTACGATAACATCCAGGGACTTGCCGCTTAACTTGTCCTCCAAAGCACGAATCTTTATTGGGATTTTAGTCAATTATCTCCTAATATAAAAATAATGGCAACAAATAGCTCCTTACATAATTACGTATCGATTCCAACAGCCAAGTGTTTCATGCTTATTATTTTACCATCACGCCAGGTCCCTAAAGAGATAAGCAGAATGCAACTGGTGCCAAATATCTTTAAAACCTGACGCGCTTCTTTGACATTCATCATCGTCCTTATAATAAGGAGCCGTTTTCGTTACTACTTATGTTTACATTTCTATAAATATAATGAAAATCTATAAATAGCAAATGAACGACATTTGTGGTTGTAACGAGAATATAAAATATATACCAGCTTTCCTGTCATTAAAGCGGGATGACTAGATGTATTGGCGCGTCTCGGCAACAAGTGTCAACGCTATGCCTTATAGGCAGGCGGGTGCAGCTTTCGTAACTGCATAGTCGTCATCGGCCGATGCGAGGGGAAAGTTACGAGTGCCAGCGTCTACGTAAATAGCCGAGAGCTCGAGTTACCGCAGTCGATTTCATTATTAACCGATGATCATTATCTACTGCTACGGTGAGTATATTCAATGGATATTTAGATCTTGGAGACCAATTCTTGAGGACGGAAGATGAACGTATTGTATTTATTCGATAAATCCTGACTGAGGTCTAAACATATATTGCATATGTATAATGACATGAATGGCAATATACTAAAGAATTCATCTATTGTTACGTTTAGATTTGTCTAAGATTACCGGCCGCCTGTGATAACTGGCTGGATTTCTTGACGGCGATTTGTCAG
Organism: Agara michaeli; assembly: GCA_018245675.1. Classification (NCBI taxonomy): domain Eukaryota; kingdom Metazoa; phylum Arthropoda; class Insecta; order Lepidoptera; family Hesperiidae; genus Agara; species Agara michaeli. The sequence continues at coordinate 6,912 of DWDX01000026.1, read as the reverse complement.
AAGAGAAAAGCAGTTGAAAAAAACAAGAGAATCTTTTTACAACTTTTCAGCATTGTTGAAAAAGGTGTAAAAATCAGATGGTAAAACAGTGAAAGTCTTTAGGAAAACCTTAAATTATTTATTGATCTTTGACGCCCTTCTGAGCGATTTATCACTACATTCGCTACTATGTGTAACGCTAAGAAACCTCGTAATTCGCAGCGTCCAAGCTGGAGCCAGTTGGCCGCCGGACAGACGCTTGTTGTGAATAAAATTACTTGCAGAAACTAGTTTATTTACATCGCGCGAGACCAGACCGCCGCTCGGTGACGCGCGAGCGCGACGTCTCCGTTCATATGACATGTGCTCGCTTAAAATAACTAGAAAAACAATCAGTGAGGCGTCCGAGATACTCCATCAAGGTCGCGCCTCAATTGGGTTTATTAATTGACACTCATTCAGAGCAACGACGCACTAATGTAAATATCAACAAACTGCTAATTTTAGAGCCAACGAACCGAGCATCCTAATTAAAAAACGCGAATCGCACAGCCGCGTAGGTATGTCGCACAGTTGCGCGACCTCTGCGTGAACTTGAAAGTTCACTACTGAACGGATATCGTGTGTGATACTGATAATTAGAAAGTCGATAACGTATCTTTAGCCTCCGTGAATCTAAGCCAAGGATAGCGATTCGTGCATTCGATACGCAATGGACGTTAAAAAGGTTTCTTCTCGCGGTGCGTCTAAGGCAAACCGCATTGTTTCGACAGGCATACATCCTGCCTCCAACGCTGATACGATATATGTATGTAACAGTAGAGTAATAAAAAATAAATCAAGTGGGATTGGACGTCACATGAGCTAGTTTTTATCGTTGATAAAGTATATTGGTCTACTTAAAGACAAATACGGTATTTCATTAAATAAGAGCACTGCTATCATTTGTTAAATATACATGCGTACTCATAACTTAAATTTCAAGTGACCTACAACAAAAATTACAAATTCCCCATATGAAAGAAGTTTAGCAAAAAAAGATGATTCACAATTTTGATAATTGCAAGCCAACACAAATTGTATTAAAAAAAATGTGCATATTTTTTTTTAAATCAGATGATTATTATGGATAAATGAAGCGTTTGAGCATGTTGTTAGTCATTGTTCGTGATCAATTTCTGCTTATAATTTATAAAGAAAATTACAAACGGAATGTACGACTAGTGTCACATCTTCAATTCTCAGTTGTCGAGACGAATGCAATTCGACAACGTCTGACGTAATTCGACGAGAGCTTTTGATCTCGAGCAATGTTTGCGCTCCGTTTGATAAATAAACCGAGAAAAGCTTTTTTTTTATTACGGGTGTGCGTTCAAATAAACATAACCAACACCAGATCGGTCAGTTGCAATGTCACAACGAAATGTAAGCATTTCTCTATAAAACTGTATCTAACACGTACCAACATGCAATCATGCGTGTAACACATTTTCCTTCACCGTATAATTTTTCTAAAAATCACGAAGGTACTGGAAGGCTCTTCATAAAAGACTTCGTTTAGAAACATGAACACGAGGCCGTCCGTTTGCACATACATGGAATCGAGAGAAACAATGAAGCTATTGTCTACAAAGATAGGGTTGTAGTAATAAAACCGGCCGACGGCACAGTAATAGAAATATTCTAATGGAAAAACATGTTGGTAGTGAAACATTGTAGGCACGGTTTCGTTTAGTTCGGAGTTTGCGCCGATAGAGCACGCACCATCGCTCGAGGAAATGTGTCGCGGCGCAAACGGGAGCCGTTTCACGGTTATCGTGTGTTACTCCACTGTATGTATTTATTTACATAGTAACCACAAAGTACATTTGCGGCATAAAAATTTCATCTTCCGTCAACCTTGTAATTTACGACATGCACATCATATAGTAATATACAAGACGAATAAAACTAAGAGCATTGATCAATAAACGGTTGCGCAAGCGTAGAGAGAAGTAGACGTTAAAACTTAAAACAATACCGCAAGAATAGTGAGAGACGTAATTGTCATTGATAAAATATTAATAGAAGAGTTCGTTTGAGAAAACATAAAGAAAAGAGTTCGTAATACTTCTATTGTTTACAGTTAATAACAATTTTCCTAGACTGCAGTATATTTACCTTTGTTGTATGGCATTATTTGTGCTTATAGTAAAGTCACAATCACGACCTGTACTCTTGCACCCGCTCGTAATGCGGCAATTTAAAGGTTAATAATTATGTCATTAAGTTGATATTTATGATAATTGCATGTAAACCTTCTTATAGGTATTATAAACATAACGTTTTGCATATTTTACTTTACCACAAGAAAAGTCAATAATGTTATGTGAAAAGAGCCCGTAGCGTTTGTTAATATATTAGAAAAAAAATCCATACATTATAAAACGAAAACGAAATACTTTTTGACAAAAAGGTAAGGCTTTTTATTAGATAATGAAAAGAAAGTCTATATCACACAAAGGGAACAAAGACGACATGTAGACTGTTAAAGAATCCTTATTAATGGAAGCGAAAATATTGTTTGTTTGATGGCACTTTTGCGCGGAGGCTTTTCGTTATCAATAACCCAAAAAAAAGTCATTTTTTTACTTTTCTATCCAGAGAGCGTTATCATGATTTAATTTTTTTTTAAATTTAGAATTAGCCAACTCAATCTCGCCTGATGCAAAGCGACGATATGGCGATATATGATATAACATCTTTATATAGTCGATTGATATACATCTATTCATTCTATTACTGAAAAGTCTTCATTCATTCATTTTAAAGATACTCTAATGGGTGATGCAGTTGATGATGATAATGATGATGTGTACAGTCGCAACCATTATGTTTAATGACCCACTACTGGACACGGATCTGTACCGCAATCTGAGAAGAAAAAACACTCGCATTTCGAGGTGATTCGGTTTCTATATAGGTAGATATGTAATACATTCGTGACCCGAAGAAATATCCATGTACGAGAATAATACAAATTCCACAGTGTAAACAAACAGTGTACACGAAACGAGCAGCGCTGCTAGTGTAATGTCGGCATGTTGAACTGTGCAGTATTATATTAATGGGGGCAAAGCGAGATACAATAACGTGTCCACACACAATGATGGTTGGCCGAAGAACGCGAACGACGCATGTTTAATGAGTTGCCGCGGCACGTCTCCGAGAACGGAATACAGATCAATTGTTTACGACAATGGACCCGCGCTGGACAAAGAAAATATCGAGCTCATTAATATAATTACATCGAGTGAGGAAATCGCTCTCCGTCGTACATACGTTTGTTGCCCCTTCTAAGATATCGTAAGTCCGAGAATGGGAAGTGCACGGATTGTTAAAAGGACCCATGTCACGTACGTGTCAAACAATCTACAGGTTGACGGTCGAAAACCAATTGGAAGACTGTGATCTATTTGCTTACGCGCATAACCTTTTGTATAATTCAATTTAAATATTGTTTTTTTTCTCTGGAGCTAAATATAAGGCAGCACAGAATTTGTCCGTGTCAGTTTGTCCGAAAAAAATATATTTTATCCGAGACCTATGCGCCATCGTGAAAGTTCAGATACATAAAAGGCATAACACCTCAAGGACAAAGCGGCAAATTCTAAATCGAGTAAAGTATGACAAATGTACATAACGTTTACTCATGACGTAAGCAAACTAACTGTAATGATATAGGGGGAACAACGGAACCACCAAGTCACTGCACGGCACCGTCGTGAACTCGGCGACCGTTACAAAAAACACTCAGCCAAATTAGAATATGGCAAGTGAATCAGCACGAACAATACTAAAACGCAAGAAATCTAAGTCGGGATAATAAAAACAATCAAGGAAATGCAAGTTCAATACAAAAATAAAAATGTCTTATAAATTTCAAGATCGAGATGGAAATTTGTATACAACAAAAAAATACTGCATTTGTTTAAAAAATAACACCTTTAGCCGCGGGTTTTGTTTAGTTAACTTCCAAAGGAACGTACTACTTGTACATAAAAAATGCTTATGGTAATATTAACTAGTTCAAAAAAATAATGCTTGTAGAAATAATTCAATAATTTAATTTACATTTAATTTAAAAAAGGTCGAAAAATAACCGGACATGGAGGATATTGTGGGTAAGACATAAAGCAAGAATTGCGTAACCGCAGTTATTACATTATTTGGGATTTGGGAGTTTAATACCATGAGGGGATGGATTGTCACCAACCCATTGTTACCAACAAGCCCTGAGGACCAATGCAATTTTTGGAGGTTTACGCATTTATGAGGTCTAAATATTGCTTAAGATAGCATTGTACGCATTCGTACGTCCAGTTCAGGTTCGTATTTATACTATGACAGTATACACAAAATGTGTGATTAAAAAACATCACTAAATATTTTTTTTAAGGAACAATCGTAACATGATTTGATCATAATTTGAGTCCCAAAGAAACCTTTGTCTCTGAATTATGGAAACAATAAACTTGAAAAAATCACTAAACCCGACCGTGCCTAGACTACAGCTTATGTGCGCCATCAACATTCTAAAGCAATAGGTAAATGTTTGAGATTGAACATTCGAATTAGAAACGTGTTAATGAATATGAAAAGGATTTAATACAAATTGTAAGGTTTTCCCAAAACTGCGATAAAACATCATATATGTCATTGCAATATGACGTGCCGTTCGAGCGACGGGTAGCGGGACACCTGCGCTGCGCCCGCTAATTGACGCTCGTGGTCATTCGTTTTTGTTTTAATCAACTCAAATTGGTCCGTGTTGATAAAGCTCATTACCAGCTTCCGCTTCACCTACAGTGCCGATATTTCATTACACTCGCTTATTAATAGATGAACGTAGAACTTTTACATGTTCTTAATGTAGCCCGTAAATACATAGGGGAGGATTCGGAGATTACTATACGTAAATGCGAGGATCGATTTTGTACATCAAGGAGCCGTTTAAGAAGAAAATCAACATTTTATTTAACCTGTCTTTCGTGTTACGCCTAGCAAACTAACAAAGCGTACAAAGTAAGTGTAGAAAGAAATTGTTTGTTTGATTCCCAAATAGTTTTAAGCTCATTTTGTTGTTCAGGTCCAAGTTTTCTTTACTTCTATTCATACTAGAAGCCCCGAGTTTAGAAAAAATATCTTCAAGATATCTTTGGACCAAAAAGTATAAAAACCGCTAAAATAACCTCGTTTATACATTAATATTTTTTCTTATCTCAAAAGTGTTATTGTTGGCCTCAGAAGTAACGAATGTTGTAGTTTCAGTGATTTACAAAGCTACTTATTATTTAGAAAATGTATCTAGTAGATTAGACAATTATTAGTCATTATGTTTGTACTTACGCGTACAGAGATTTTATGTATGTGATTTTAATTTTTTGCAGTTACATGTATTCGTATTTTAAGAAAATTAGTGAAACATGAAAAATAAAAAATTCCTTGACGAACATTATCCTCAAATGTTGTTATAATCATTTTATGCATCACCTACATTCCAGCTAATTGCGCATGTCCTAAACACGGAATCATCTCAGGGCTGCAAAGCGATTTAATTATAAACGTGGAGCGGGAGACTGTGGGACGATCTTTGGGAATATTCCCAAAATTGCAACCGGTACCGATAAATCTCGAATGCGAGCTTTCTACGGTCGCGTTGACCCCATTTCGCTACTCGTACGAAACAATAAATTTATTAAAATCTCGAAACACGCAATAATCAGCGAAGTCTCTTCACCTATTGCTATTCAGCATTGTGTCAACCGAAGTATTTGTTGTAGGAGTGTTTGTTAAAAGTGTAAGATTTATATTATTCAAATGTAACATTGAGTGAATTCCATTATAGCTACTGGGTTCTCGTATCTCTAGGTCTTATGTAGATTCGAGCAATTTCGTCGAACTTGCTTGCGAAGCTTAACGCCCGAAGTTTATATTTTTAATTCATCGTTAACCATTTTTTAATTAAAACAAAAAAACTCAGTGTCATTACAAATACATAGAGCAAAGGACTGGCAATAGACAATCGTATATTTATCCCTGTCACATTATGAACGTTTAGCTCTATAGCATTCTATACGAGTGTCAATCAGCGAACAGGAGGAAACGAATCAATTTCTCCCGATCGGTTAGATGGGCGACGGGAAATAAGATGTTCATACGAAGTAGAGCGTAGCGCCGCGCATCCCCTCGGATATTAAAACTCCGTCGTGTCGAAATAATATCTGTTAAACGTTACAGCGACGACAAATAGGAGCGGTATTCAATTTCAACACGCGTCTATGTTTTGTAAGCGATATGAAATAAACCAATTATTACGATTACGATTACTCGGGATACCTTAAACTGTTAACGTAATTAAGAACGGATAGATTACGTATATACAGAAAAAAAAATACGAATAGTTTGCTTTCAGCGTCATAAAATCAGGACGAAACTTGACATAAGTGCAAATTATAATAACGACCGGTCTGAGAGATACCGTGTGATATAATAACGATGGCCTCTCGGGCCACTTTTTGTTTTCATTAACATTGTGCGCTCGTACTTCTCTAACTAGATTACCTTATATGACATAGAAGGCTGTAATTAATTTAATGTTAACATTTTAAATGACCAGTTTTTTTTTCATCGGCGCAAAACGCCAAGCGCGCACGTTGGCGCACAAATTGTATAATAGAGAACACCGAGCGGAGAGACGCAAATGCAATTTATCTGCGCGAACATAAAAAAAGCCTACGTAGATTGTTATCGTCATAAATTTCATAACCGGCACAGCACAATGAACATTACCTACATGCATACGACATATACATACATATCTTAATATATATAAATTACGTGTCACAGTGTTTGTCCGCGATGGACTCCTAAACTACTGAACCCATCTTAATG
>DWDX01000025.1:0-51964 GCA_018245675.1 Agara michaeli | reverse complement strand
GGTGAGCCTTTTGCCATGCACCGGGCACACATCCAGACTGAGTCACTACTAGTCACTACATAAATATATTTATGAGATAAATTTATTAAGATATACAATTTTGTTATACCTATTATAATTTCAACTTAATGTTTACTTTACTACGAAGTAAATGTAAGTACCTAATAAATGTTTTATATGTGGTTTAGAAATTATTGAAATTGCAGATTTGTGGTTAAGAAGATATTTAAAATGTTTAGATAAACAAATTAGTAATATCCAAGGTATATTTCGCGTAATTTGTTAAGTAACAAACGTAATGAAAGTAAACAACTCGGTTCATTTGTTTCCTCATAGTCATCGTCTTTTTGAGTGGATAAGAATACGTATCTATTATGTAGATAAATATGTTACTGCTGATGTCTTTTAATTCTCTTTATTTTATATCAGTCTTAATGTAGCGCCAGTAATCGTAAATAAGTCGATGTACGCGTGGTACCTACCTGTCTACTTTCAATACGTATTTACATATGTATTGATACAGCTTCGCGTAATGAGGTGAATGCATTAACTAATTAACTATCCGTAAAGTATCTTCGTTTCAATAAAGCTATACTGTATATTATACTGCTGCTATACTACTACTATGATAGATTTTGATAGATTACTTCTCAATAAATACGTAAAACTAAATCCGTTTGTTGTACGTTTGGTATAGATATTATATTTTTACCTACGTTATAAAATAAAAATGTTTTCCGAACGGTGTGAAGTTTGACAATCTGCACTTTGCCCATGTGGTAAACTATGGCTCGAAACCCTTCTCTATGGGAGAGACCTGTGACCAGCAGTGGAACAGTAATTATGGTTGAAAAAAAAATATTTCTACTAGTTAATAGGTAAGTAATAGGTAGTTACATATAATGGTTTGTACAATTATAAATGGGATAACGTTTGATATATTATGAGATAAAAATGCGACAGAACACATTTATCTTCAGTAGAGACTCTCATAATCTTTGACCTATATAATAAATCTCATTCCGCAAAGGCTCTGTAATATCGTGTAAGTATCTGTTTGAATAATAAGCTCCACATAGTCATAGTCATATCGTGTTCTGTGTTAGTTATTCACAAAAAAATCAATAACACGACTTATATAACTACGCTCTAAATTCCACTTATAAATATAAATAAGTAGCTATACAAGTTAAATTCTATTTTTCATAACCTCATTATCTATACTTTAATCGGGTGTCGTTCCGCTGTGAAAAGTGGGTCCCCTCTTAGATTAAGATGGAGCATAGTTTATTTTAATGCAGATTGGATATCACTCTGTAATTCAAATGAGCGGAACAATTTGTTCTCATATTATTATTGTCACGCAACTCCCAAACTTCCCCGCGTGGTTGTTTTTGTAAATCCAAAATCAATTTAAAGGTCGGATTCCTGGCATGTGTAGTTATTCTCAGACGTTTATACGTACACTTGTCACTTCTAAACTGTTGATTAAAAGAAATTTAGTTTTGAGCTCATCACAAGGGGATTAATCTGAAATTTATTATTTGGTCACACTTTGTATTCCGAATAAGCCAATCGGAGTGTTGTAAGAGAGCCACTGAGCCTATTCCGAGCCATTGAGGGCAGCGGCGACGCGGGTGTTCCCTCAACGTGAAATATGTGTCCGGCTGACTCCCGCTAACGAAGCTTCGCTCAGTTTACGGCCACCGTTAATAAGACCGCTAGCGTTCCACTTCGCCTCGCCCTAATATTTGTCTTTAATAAGAACATAACAATGCGACTTCCTGCTTTCAATGCATTCTTATGTCATATCAAAATTATAATCACTGTGTTATTCATTAAAATATTTGCGTTGATATTTTCCATATAACATACCTACAAATCTACCCACAGTAAATTAAGTCTGTACAACTAGTGTAATGTAGTTAAATACCTAATCTATTAACCTAACCCGTTGACATTCGGAAGTTCATATCGACGTTATTTAAATAAATTGTTACGATTTCCTGTTTCGATATTCAAACAGAAAAGGGAAATAAGTTGTACTAAATTGAAAAGTGCTTGAAAATGTGCTGGTTGTTTTATGTGTTTATTAGACACCAATACAAATGGAGAATCAGGGGCGTCTAATGTTATCGTGTTTGTAAATTGTACCATTCAATTTAATAGGTACGATATTTCGGCCAGATTTTTACGAGTTTCCTGACAAGAGGGGTGTAAGTGAAAACACCACCGGAAGCGGAGAAATCCATGCAATAACAATAACTCATACAGTTTCGCGCACCCCCCGCTAGATGGCGCGCTGTGGACATAAGTAATCCATTTATTCTCGGGGCGCGCTTTATGTAGCGAACTCTTAGCATCGACATTATATTGTTTTATTTTAATACTTCTATTTCGCTGTTGTTTGTACATGTTCTCAAGAACGCGTGGGTGATTTTACTCATGTGAAACGACAATACCTAACGAAAAGTAATTAAGTTAAAAGTTGGTTATTAGATAGCTCTTTTAATAAAATCGTGTCCTTACATTTGGCTTCCAACTTACCAGATGGTTATCGAGATGTTTAGAACACTGTTGAAAAGTACACAAACAAATTAATTAACGTAAAGTTCATTGTAAGCAAACCATAAGCATGAAAAAGAATTTCGTTGTCCTAATGGGCAAAAAAATCGAAAGGCATTTATGAGTTAAAAATGGCTCACTGTAACATCGTATAACGAACGCACGTCAGCGTTTCATTTGAAGCGGGTAAGAAAACATTTGCCGCCGGAGACATCTGAAGAATTCGTCGAGCCATTATCTGGCACGGAGCGAGGAAGCTGCAAAGTTTCTATACTCAGCGGAATCTTGCGGATGAACGTTTTAATTAGATTTTCCCGAGAATATTTTGTGCCTAATTGCCGACCGTGGCTCGAAGGAATTCGTGTTTCAATTACCCAAGCGTGCCCTAATATCGCGCGTGTTATGCGGCGAAGTTTTTATAATCTATTTATCCACGCTATGATGACAAAGATATGTACCTACCTATCTTTATGAAATAGAAGTTGACTGAACTTCTGATAGATGAAAATTCTATCTGCTAACAAAGCCATAAAATGTAAAATGCATTTATTCCAATCTTATCTGAAAATTAATAGAGAAACTTTTATTAACGTTCGTGAAATTGATAAGATTAATCCCTCTCAGCCGCCTCGTGTCGTATTTCTTATAAATTCGAGCTACAAAGGAAAGGTTTAATCTACTTCAGAAAGTTGCATGCTTAATCTTAGACCTTATAATGGTTTATGTAAGTATAGGTACCTACTTCTAACGTAGACGAACGTCATTTACCCCAAGAAGTTTCGAGTGATTTTCTTTAGAAACAGGATCATTCGGCTCCAATGAAAGAGTTTCGTAGCTGATAGTATCAGGTAACAATGAAAGTTTTTATTAGTCAAGTTCCGTAGCGCACATTCGAACTGCGTCTGCTTTTCCAATTTGAGGAAAGGCAGCAGTAAAATCTCTTAAGAAAACTTATTTCCTGATTTCACTTTTATTGTACAGTTAGGTAATGTTAGAATGATAGAGTAACTGGTCATAAAAATAATACTGGGTTTCGTTTCCTGTAATGGTAAATAAAAATGAGAGGAAATTGTTTCATCAACACTATGCTATTAAAGAACAATTCACCTACCCCCGTATATTAAATAAAATTAGACCATACAGATTAAGTTATATTTGTAGATATCCATGTTAACGTATCATAGGTATACATTCAAGTATTCCTGGAAATTATATATGATTAAAACATCTTGGTAGTATAAACATTATGATTTAAAAAGTATAGAGGCTATGTGTATATATAAATACATACTTGTATTTAAAACCACTTGGTATGATTAATTTTATCATTTAAATAATATCCAAAATACTCAAAATTATATTCACTTAAAACAAATCATCCTATTTATTAAAGTTTTTTCCTGTAGCTAATTTATTTTTATTCGAGTCAAAACTTTGTCTCTCTTCTTACAAAATTAAGGTCTTAATGGCTGCTCATACACACACACCTGTGTCTCGTTTTGAAAACGTAATTTCGAGTATCGTCGAATTCGTTTTGCCTATAACAATATAATCCGTAGCGGACTCAATACGGCAGGCATTAGGATATTGTCTTGTCGCTTACGATAAAAGCCGCAAAAGAAATAGCAAGACAAAGTGACTATCACATTGTCTTATTACCTATGTTGTAGGCCGCCATTGCTTTTGGTAGACAGTTTTGTATTTCATACGTATATACCAAGGAATATTATAAAACAGTTATACCTATTTATATATGTACGTCCTATGTCATTTGACTCTTTATGGGTCTTCTCAGAGCACTTTAAAAGTTTTGTAACAAACCTAGCCTAAAGTAATATAACGAGGGACATTTTATTTTTCATTTTCCAAGGATGTCATTGTTTTAAAAGGTAATCGACCGTCCGTTTTTTTGATCGCTATACATGTTGTTTGGAGGCAAGTGCTTTATGTTTGAATTTAAATTACTACATTTTATAATAATATCTTTTGAACATCGCCGCATTCGCCCCTTCCCCTCGTTTCTTTCCACTCTTTTTATAATGTAATTTTCTTAAATCACCTCCTCTTGTATTCTTCAGCCCCTCTGACTGTCTATTAACATGCCAAAGTTGCGTCTTTGACGGAGAGCAAATGTTTTTTAATTTAACTTGACTGAGGTACTTAAAATAAATAATACTGAAAAGGATGACTTGGAAACAATCTGATTGGTTTTATCATGAATAGATACCAACTAGACAATACTAATTAGCTACCTACCTAACTAAAAAGCATATCCCTGCATAGATAGGTCTTCGGAGGATATTGTAAACGATTAATTAGGTAAGTAACTGATACAAGAATTCGCTATAACTTATACAGGATAAGTAATTTTAATTTATTTCGCAATCACAATTTATTTGTTATTTACATATACTTCAACTATAGAGATATTATGTACTCGTTCCGTATATGCCTATAAAAAGTTGGTGGTGGAAAATAATTAAAAGTATCGATCTAGTTACGTAAGTACGTACTTACTACAAAATTGAATTGACTATAAATCAATGAAAAAATTGTAATGAATCAGAGACAATAAAGAGTAAATAAGTAAATAAAGACCGATCAACTACCTGTCGTATTATTCCTGGCTGCCCAATTACCAAAATCTTTCCACGTTGATAAAATGCGCGGGCGCGTAAATAAATAAATCAAGATGGAGTCGCTACGGCGCATAGAGGTCGTTCACCCTGAACATCTGTTCCAATATTTCAGTGCCGGAGTTATCATGCGCCTCCAATGTAAATATCTGCTCGCACTTAAACTTGACTGTTATCTCGTAATTGGAATAAATTAGCTAGTGGTTAAAGCACAATGTTTATTGAGCTAGTTGTACCTTCATGTGTGGACGTACCTAAATAAATACCGATTGCCAATCGCCGCTCTATTTTATCTTAAGATATTTAAAAGCCTATAAAATTGTTGAAACACTAAATTCACGATATACATTTTTGTTCACTAATGATTAGTAGGTAATCATTAAATTAATCAGAAATATTTCATGTGGATTAACACAAAGATGAAACAATGAAATATAGATGAATAAATGTTTTGTTTTATTTGGTCGGGTTTTATCATATATTTTTTGAATAGGTTCATAATATTCCGCAGTTAATTGATCACAAACTTATTAGTGATTGTACGCTTTTGAAGAACAGAACAATTAAGGAATTGTCATAAGGTTTTTGAAAAATCAGTTGAGATCTTCCTTCATAATAACCTACAATACTGGGGAGTGATAATGGAATAGGTGTCCGCCATTACTTTTCTCTGACCAGGAATGCCCTCTGATTGGCGCGCGCAGCAATATGGTTGCCGCGTAGTATTTATAAAAGGCGCGCGTTCGAACTTTCAACATGTTTTATTTTTTTAATTGGCCGCATTCTATACGTGTTTTTGACAAGAGAACTCTGTGTTTAGAACGTTACGGTTGTTTTTTGTTTGCGTGTATTGTTTTATGTAATTCTTGTCAAAATGTAAGGATTTGTATCGAGATTTACATCTAATTTTCAAACGCTGCTTGATGAGAAATAATGATTGCTTATCATAAATATATAGGTTTGGCAAAGATGGCATTTAAATTTTAAATGGAGTAATCGATGCAATATTATTATTTTCTGTTAACATTCATGTCGTTTGGCATATGATCGAATTCGTTATTTGTGTATTTGTATAATTGTTCACGACGTCTGCTATCGAGTTCCACGGAGCCAGACGCTTATTTTGAACCAACGAAGAGGCAAGATTTACGATCACTTCGCCGTTCAGCGATTCGGCACATTCAGTTTCCACAAACATAACTGACAATCTGGTGTCTCGTAATGTTAACTAATCAACTTGATTCATGTCGTGGTGAATGTTGTTCGGGAAATTTTTACAATTGTTTGCACCAACTGGCTAAACACTGCCGCAATGCTTCACGGTGTTTCGCTATCGACCTCCGTTTCTAAACTTTACTAGGTATTCTTGAAATCACAATTAATTATGAAACTCTAAAAACATTTTCGGTAGCTATGTTAATGGATTTTTTATTTATACGCCTACGTGGGTTTTGTTTTGTGATCCTAAGTAGTTACCGGCTTATTTACAATTTTGAAAATACTATACAGAATTCAATTTGCACAAGATTCAATGTGTTTAAGTACCCACTGAACCTTACTACTTGCACTTACTCTGCTCAAATTACTAGAGACATTTTCCTCTAACCTCAAACGTCGAAAGCTTCGTGACCGCTCTATCTGTCAGTCGGTTCTAAAGTTTTACTACCATAGTGATTCGGGCTGCGTAATTTTCCGCTTTCCCGCGTTCCCTGTTTTAGACGGGTATTTATTAAATTGCCCGGGCAAGGGCGTAACTCCGAGCGGACCAGGGATTAAGCCCGACCGTACCTCACCTAAATAAAGGTCTGACTTAATATGGGTTGCGCCTACAATATCACACATGTGTTCAAGTCGCAGGTTAGTTTATTTAGTTATACATATAGCTAGGGTACCTATACATAAGAGTTTTTTTATTATTTTAGAATGACATATGTCGACAGGTTCGTGTCTGAATGTTAAGCTTAAGCTTACGAAGTTAAGCTCACCTACTGCGTACCTATCTACACGGATAACCTAATAAATTCACTTTCGTTGCATTTAATTTAATAAAAAAAAACGTTATTTTTTGTTAAATAAGTTTTTATTAAATATTTTTTATTTAATATTAAATAAGTGTAGGAAGAATAAGGAGCGTGGATCGCCATACCGATACAACTCTACGAACGCGCAATGAAAAGTTCCAATTAAACCTAGAGTTCCGTTTAAGTTTGAAACGACTCTTTAACTACAACATTTAGACAGTTTGTGTAAATATGCTACATTTCAAAATCTTAACATTCTATTGTTAACTCTAAGGTAGGTATTAAAAATTTTCAAAATATCGTCTTATAGTATTGAAAACATTTAGAGAAAGCGTCTCAAATGAAAATCTACATGTAGCAGTCAAATTATAATAAGGACGCAAACACAATAACCTTACACAGCATGGCCCAGTTCATTCATATTCATATCCCTCTTTCACCCTTTGTGCTATGTTACACAACTGACGCTTTGTCACCCCTTTCTTCCCATTTTTAATTTATGCAAGACTATCACCTTATTGTCAGTTACTCAAAAGAGTATACAAATTCGTCAAAGTCAACATTCCCGCTTGAAATTTATGGCCGAGATACAAATGCAAATTTGATTTCAGATGACATTAAGTGTAGTTTTTTATTTGTATCCCGTGGAGTGCTTTCTACGGTATTTTGTTTTAGTTATCAACGCGTGTAATTAACGATGTTATCTACTGAACAATTAACTAAGGCAGGTTATTTACATAGAACATTACATAACAATTAATTAGGTTTTGATGTAATTTTAGCCACCATTGTGGTACATAGTTATAAGCATTTGTCATATAAACTGTAGTTTTTATTTATTTTTAAAAGAACATTTTTGCGGCATCTATATGGAGACGATAAGAGTAAAACGATGTATAAAACGCCGGATTTACATACGAATGTTAATAACTCGCTTGGAGCCGCCGCGCTGCAGTCCCAAAACTGGTTTTAACGCTTGAGTTCACTAGTCGTCATTATTATATCAAGATATATTTTATATAATACACGAGTTGTTATGTGGTTGTGAAGTTAACGTAAGTACCTACATATACCTAGGTGCCTTTTATTATCTTTTAACTTAAGTTTAAATCCTTCAATGTATTATTTAGTTATTTTATATCTAAACTATGTAGGTGGTAGGTGGTATCTATTCATTGAGTTATATATAATATTTTTGAATATAATCTAGCCATAATAATGAGTCCTGATTGTTTACCTCTATACAATAAGCAACTAGTACTTAGCTAGGTACCAACTGTCAGTTTAGTGACTGTGATAGACAGGCAGATTTATATCACCAGCATTATCTTCATCATCTAGTATAAATACGTATAAAATCTATTTTCTCTTAATGAAAACATATTTCTATTGAAAGGCTTAGTTAAACATCACTTGTTTAACTATATGTGCCTATAATAATATATATTGTTATACATATATTGTATAACGTTCCTACTTCGTTAAATCATGTTGCCAACGCTACATACTTCATGAATCCCAATGTTTCGGAAAATATAACAAGGCGATTTATATTCGGGAGAGGTTTGGGCCTCTCGTTTTTCTATCACAGAAATCTGGCCGAGATGTGCGCGCACCATAAAATATAGAAAGGTAACCCTCGCACTTATTGGAGATATTTGTTGAATCCCAAATTAGAATTGTTTCAAAACTATTTAATATGATAGAATTAACTTTGATATATATATTTCTTATTTATCCTATTTATTATTTAGTACCTACACCTATTATAAGAAGATACACATGGTAATGAAAAGTTTACTTAATTTAATTAATAGCTTTTAATGGTTTGTGATTATTGATAACCGAACTATCTATATCGGCAATAGGTTGTTATTCATTTGTTTCCTTTTAAGATATACCTACGTACAGGCATGTAAAATATACATTGGGTACCAACAATTAACGTACATATCTACCTAATACGATACCTGTTGGATTATTATTAAAACTATAGCTCTCATTTACAGTTATTTAAAGTTCTGTCACGAAATGCGGTTGCATCCTGCTAAAAGCAAGCCGCGAATGATAAGCAAGAGGGTGGCGACGAAATTCTTTCTATTAGGCGTGCGGGGTCCACCTGAGACAAAAGGTTTGTGTTAAGGGACGCGTTAGTTTTATACGACACGACCGCTGAATAACAACACGACGGGCTTTTCTTCGTAAATATCTTAATAAAAGACGGAATTGTGCGATTATATTCCGAGCATGTGCCGTCCCGCTTCCTCTTTTACTAAAGCGTTAACTAAATGATTTTGGTCGGGGTGATTTACGTTTATTTAAGTTAAGAAGATTTATATTTATTTAAAAGGATGTTCACTGTTTTATTATACACCGATATAGGTAAGCGTAGGTGTCTTTTGTAAATGTTACGTGGTAGCCAAGTTGTAAATGTTTCCTTTTTACTGAGTTTTTTTTTTATATTTTATTACATTTATGCTTTCACTTCAAAGTTAATTAGACTTTATAGAGCGTTTCTTCCCGACTCCGTTTTATTCTGACGCACACCGAGACTTATT
Organism: Agara michaeli; assembly: GCA_018245675.1. Classification (NCBI taxonomy): domain Eukaryota; kingdom Metazoa; phylum Arthropoda; class Insecta; order Lepidoptera; family Hesperiidae; genus Agara; species Agara michaeli. The sequence goes on along the minus strand of DWDX01000025.1, from coordinate 42,184 downwards.
CATTGGAAGGCGGGTGGTGGGAGGGGTGTGCAAGGGGCGAAAGAGAGTAGACTGCCCGAAATAGCAAATAAATGAGACGAAAATGTAAATGTTGCGCTTCAAAGATGAAAAGCGCGCCGCTCGCTTGTTCTCGTTAAGCTCATCGCAAATGTACCAGAATTAGGAGCGAGGCTGAAATAATTTTCAGCCCAGATGTACCGAAAATACCGACGGATAGGGGAAGAAATATGTATCAATAGTAATAGCTCATAGGAATAGTTCATAGGAATCATAGTATACATAGTAATGTATACTATGATTCCCATCGTAAAATTTTTATTTATCATATTTATAATTATGAAACTAATTAACATGTATGTTATCGTGATTTATAACGATAATTGTGTTATAATTTGTTTGTCGCTTGTTCGTCCAATTGTTACTAACGTTTATCTAAAATCTTAGTCAGTAGAACATTTTAATAATACATAGCTAATTATGTAACTTTGTAGGCTTTGTGGAATCTTTAGAGGCAATTTAATATTTATATTGTATTATCGACAACACTATTAGCAACAAAAATTATAGATAGGTATAGTCTGTCCTTACATCTAAGGAAGTAAAATTTTTACCGCTCATATATTGTTAGGTATTAGCGAAATATCATTTAGGTCTTATATTGGGCAAAGAGGCAAATTTCTATGACACGTTTTAATCAAGAATATAAAAAAGTGTAATTGAGAGTTTAAAAAAAATCTAATCTTGCTTTTGGCATATCACTTTTAGGAACCATTCAGTAAGGATACGGCAAGGTACCCGTGGCTGGCGGCTAGATATTTAAACCACAGAGCGAATGTGCAATATAAATATTAAAAATAAAGATTTTTATGTAACTAAGACTTGACCGCGAACGGTTTTCACGGTTATAACTGGCTATGACATTTAAAGGCTGCTAACGAAATACCTATACCTATAATTATAGTCCCTGATAAATTGACGTCTATATTTTCTACAGTGACTAATTTAAAAAACCTTCAAAACAAAATTTTAAATTAGTTATAACAGATTAGGTAGGTATATTTTGCTGAATGCAAGGCAATGAGTCAGCATGTACGTAGGTATAACTTACACCCCCATAACCCGCCATACACGAAGCCAGTTCTAGAAGATTGTCTGGTTATTTCTATTAGGAATCGTATCCTTTCTTGAAAGCTTGTTTGCTATGAGAGACACGTCTCGCGGGGAACAATGGAATCCATAACCGAGTAAATGAGCCCTTAGCTGCGACAGCCGTCGTCTTTGTCTAGTGATCTTATCGTTATACCTAATAATAAATTTATGGTACGACGTAGTAGAGGGAAATCGCAATATTTATTTCTATATAGATATACATATGCACATATTATATACTTCTTTTAATTTTAAACCACAATCGCATGTATTATAATTTGTATAAAAATAATGTTTACAATTTTTTAATAGCAATAGCAAATCTTTATATGCGTTGGCTATCGCAATATTTTTAAAACAGTAAATATATCTCTAAAATAAATAACCAGACTGTATTCGTAGCAAATATTGAACAAATACCTACTTCCTCGATTTATTTAGAACTAATTTATAGTAACGATGCGTAGCTATAAAACCGGTAAACAAACATTAATATATCTCAGTTGTATATTGTTTTCCCAAGTCAGTTTAATATGAGTCGTCCGAAAAAGCTCAGCGACATATGTCGTGTCGGATTATGTTGAATCATTGCGGGCGGACGTTCTCCGGCTTCTCTTATTGCAATATTTGCAAGATTGTTCTGTATCAGTCTCGGTTATATTAAATTATGTCTTTCTGGGTATTTTAGAATTTTAGTGCACCGATAATGTTTAATACCTCTAAATAATTCAATCTCATTAAATATTTAATACGATTAATCTTTCTTGACGCAACAATATTAAGCTGATGAAACGAAATTATTTAGTAAATAGCATTTTATTGCCTAACGTACAATCGTTATGTATTAAAAATCAGATAGATATGAAGAAAAATATTATACGAGTACACATGTAAAATATTCGTGTCTAGACAATTATAAGCACAATCCCTACATATTTTACGAAATTAGACTTGCATTCATCTCTATTTCCAAGTAACTATGAAATTCAATTGTATATAACATGTATTGATTTGTAGGTAATAAATATTCTCTATAGTCTGCACATAGACTGTAGATCTCAGTAAATATATCTACTGAGAACTTTAACCGTGCTGCATGGTGCACAAAATTTTATCTGACTCTTATTTTTTTCAAACTTCTGCAAAGAAAGGAAATAGTGAGACCCGAATTATTATTTTAAAAGCTTTAGTTTAGAAGACGTCGCTTTATTTTATAAGTCTATTTAGTACAAACAGTTTTATCTTAGTCATGCAGTCTTATTACATGAATGCAAGTTGGGACGGACGTGCTATCTGAAAGTGCATCGTTGCATCCACTGTAACTGCCGCTGAGATCGCTGATTGCACTTCTGGGAAGCGAGTGCGATGCACTTACATATTTTTTGCTTGAAGCAAGAAGTGAATTTATTCACTGGTGCATATGTCACTAAGAAAAAACATAAATAAACCAAAAAAGATATATACAAGTATCTAGCCGTTATGAAAATATTCCACTCATATTAAAAAAATCTATACCTACATACATATTCTCAAAGACAAAAAATGATCTTTGAGGAATTCTACGTAAATATTTTTGTCTCGAGTAGGAAGTCGAATTGCTTTCAATGACGAATATTAATATTGTTTGTTCAAGGAAATGAATTAATTTATCGAGGAAAATGGAAGGAGGCTCGCAAATCCACTCCTGAATTCATCCAAACCCCGTAAATATTTTATGGCCCCAAGAAAAAATACGCGGACAAATTATGGGAGAATATTGGAAGCATTTTTCAATCTTATTTCTTAAGTGGAACAAACGATAAAAATAAATTTAGCGCTTGTGGGCATTTATTACAGAGATTTCTAGGGCTTTTTACGCGAGCGTTTTCATTTTCCCTCTTCGCTAATGGAGTTGGCTCGTAGGCTTTCACCCTACTTTCAACGAAGCTTTGTTTATTGCCAGATATCGTTACACATATCTGTGAATAAATCCGACGTATATTGTAATATTGAGCCCGTACATGGCAATAATATAAAAAGTAAAATGATTATAATTCTTCTTAATTTCTAAATAGTTTTTCAGAGCGGTGCTATTTGTCAGCAACCAAAAAGTGAATGCAGGCTTTATGAAAAACGTTTTATGAGACGTAATAAATTACCAGCTAAGTGTAACCAATAATAGAAGCGATTATTCCCTTCCTTACATTGTAGAGAACAAAGAAAATAGTTCACAAGTAATGCCACTACAAACCTACAACTGCGTTAACTACATTATTTTATATCAATTGGTGAAATAACCGGTTCATAAGGAAGGCACAGAAAAAGGAGGTTCTGTACGTTTATTATTTTCTTGTAAAACTATAAAGGCTTGTTAATAATTTAATATAGCCGTTTAGCCTTTCATGATACAAAGTAACTAAGTGCGTGGGTATCAATGTATTTATTGTTTTGTAGTTCACGTAGGTTTTGCATTATATTACCCCGCAATTTACTTGTTCATATATCTAAAGTATTATATCACCATATATGAAAAGCGTTGTTTCAAGGAATTCTACAAAGCTCTATGTAGAGACCCACAAAATACTTTAAATATACTTTATTTGCCTACTTAATAATGCCTAACTGCTTCAATTTTTTTTCTAGTATAAAGGGCTTATAGTGTCATTCGTTTACAATAACGTGTAAGCTATGGGGTGGTTGGCGGCTGTAATCATGTTTTACCTCCCACTAATGGGCACGGTACTCTTCCGCAAATCTCGGAAGCCGATAACACGCTCTAGCAGGCTGCTCGAACGCAGATCAGCGGAGAAACGGACCATTGGCCGCTCCATGTACCAGTTGTTTCTGAATCGCTTTTATGACCACCGATGTGGTTTAACGATTGTGATGTGATAAGAATCAAAACTATCATTTTTCTAAACACGAAAGCTCTCGTACATATTCGCGATGCTCAGCGTTGCTTAACTTTACACTGCAACTGCGTTCGGGCGACGACTGCCTCATATTAAAACCATGTACATAATTGTGAAATTGTAAATAAATTAAATAATTAATTAATTTCCTTCCTAAAAATTATCATAACTTATGTGAAATAACGAAATTCAACGTATTTATCGTCAGCTCATTCATTTCTTTCTGACAGGACTGCCCTACTTACCTGTCGCTTTATATGTTATACTTTATGTACAGGTATTATAAACCCATTTATGAAAATTGGTAGGTATGTTATGTAACAAATAGTCCCTTCACTTAACAGATTCAACAAGTAAGTGTATAAAATACAAACCTCTTTTGTTCACAGACGTATTGCAAGTAAGGCTCGGGCGCGGCGTCCTACGCGGTCGACCTTACTAACAGGTGAGGCGACGACGCCACACAGACCATGATACTAAGGTTTGAATTGAACTTTATTTTTATACTACTCATCTTTTTGTTAACCATCCCATTTTGCTTGCATGCTGTCAAAATTCACGCTTTTAAAATGTTTTCAACAGCGATAAATTACTTATTAATATTCATATATGTAGCTTTGTCCGTTTTAAAAATGTATTATTACTCGTAACTAACGTTGAGATCTAAATATAAAGGTGACATTATTAAAGGTAATACAAATTATTTATAGCATTTTCATAAAGCAAGATTTCTAATTTAATGCAGTTTAAATGTTAGATTCCTCTTTTTATCACTGTACACAGGGTAATTGCGTAAAATACATATAAAGCAAAAAATCACAATGTAGGTAGTAATTATATACTTATTGCGTGCCCACATAAATAGAATCAATTTACTTGCAAACGAACTGATGCGTGTTTTGATAGTCCAATTTGCGGACATTCTGTGTCGTTTCACGTAGCACACGCTACCAAAGACACTTTTTATAGCACATGAAAACTTTTAAAGTTTTAAATGTGTTAACACTCGGTCTTTCCCACGTTCCTACAAGTTTACCTGCGTAACAAGGAATGTTAAGCGGTCGAATACGGACGACATTTAGGTATCTAAGCCTGCATAATGTGCATTCTCGACATCATGCTTCCTTTGTCAAATTTTACGCAAACACGATGGTAATTTGCATTTTTACTGCATGTACTTTTCGGCCTTTGTAGTCGTGACCCTTCATTAGACTACAATTTCATGTACCTGTACTTGAATGGAATTAGAAATATGCCAAATGTCTGATGTCAAAAATATGTCTCTATAATTAATAGATGTAGGTAATAATTACCATTCAACTAACTATACGTGCAGATAACCAAACGATAAGTTACTTACCTAAAATTTTGTAACGTGATATTTAGTTAACATAATTCACGTTCAATCCAATATCGTTCTCAACTTCATCATTACAGTTTTTAATATTTTAACATCACCCGTGGTATATTAATTCAGTGTTTTTACTTCGCCGCCTGTGAAATTAAATTCGGTGGCTTAATTTATCGCCCGACAAATGAAACAAAAATTCATGCTACGATCAAAGTTGCGACGACGATGTCTTAATTCAGTGTTAATAATTTATTATATAGGTACATATATTTTTTAATTAATACAGCTGTTTATGTTCTTAAGTTGAGCAAAACATATTTGATGTTTTATATATTCAGGATAATACATAGAATTGGACATAACAGAGGTGTGGGTGTATTATACACACTGAGCTCTCAGACCTCCCGTTGGATGTCATTAATAATATGAATAAAGAATTTTGCTATTAATTAAGACATCTTCGTCTTAAGCTTAAGGTTAAAATATCTGATATGCAAAGCCTTACCATTAAATTAATCTAATTGCTTATGAATTAGAAACGTAGACTACTTTTTAGATGATACAGGATTCCAAAAAAATATTATCCTCGACATTTTTCCATAGATATCGTGTTGCAAATTTATGCACGGCGATTAAAATGAAGCTGAAATTAAGCGAGCTACAAGCATTTTTATTTCAACGGCCTACCTATTGTAATAAATTATTAAGTAGTTTCGATATTCTGCACCGGAAATCGGTGTTCTTGCAAACAGTGGTAAGGCACGCTGCCATTTAGTCTGTTCAATGTTCATCGTCGTCTTTTATATTTATCGTCTGCCGTTTCAGCGAAATTCGTAGGACGCATGAAACGTTTTCACGCAAACGTAAGCGAGTTGATATTCTAATTCATCGATCGAGCGCTCTATCGTTTCGGTGGATCTATTCCGGGCCGAGGAACGAATCACAATATGTGCCCTTGACGATAGCATCGGGCCCGAGAATGAATCGAATACTGAATAACAAGGACCACCGGCCGATCGATAGTTACGTATGTATGTGGAACGTGTGAGTCGCGCAAGTTTCGTTGGGAGGTTTCAATTTTGTTATTCTTATCGACATTGTTACGATGAAACTGTTATTGGATGAATAAGTACATTATGTACATGCGATTTTCACGTAATATGGGAAAATGTAATTTCACGTCTTTCAACTGTTTTATTATTGTTATGATCATAAAACAGAAAAATCATGTTATAAGTCTAGTGTCAGAGTAAGCGAACATTAATAAATATAATGCATTACTTGGTGAAAATCAATTAGGTTTTATTAAACATAATTTTTTATAGAAACAAATTGTAAGTCATGGAGGCCTTTAGACCTTTCAGAATTTTATTGTTACCGTGACACTTGTAACTTAAAGTTAAATATACGTCGTGGTTAAGGGAATGAGCTTACTACATCAATATTACAACAGTTTTCAAGTGTCATTGACTCAGTGTATTAGATCCATGTTCAATCATCATTGTCTTCAAATCCAAATGATCTTTGAACCCATCGTTTCGTCCGTAGCTATTACCATAGCATACATTAAGCAATACATAAATTATGAATTAATGTACTTGCTGTCCCATTTTTAATATACAAATATACCTGCATGTTAAAATGTATGTTCTGTATAGTAACGTTTAATAAAATTTGCTTTCATTTTATTGATCTTCAATACAAATCCTATTTTGTTTTGAAAATGTATGATATCACCAAATATTTAATGGTAGTTTATTATATACAGACAAAGTAACATAATGATAAGTTTCCTTTTTTATTATACCTATATCAAGTCTTTTCTTGTTTTGCTTACCATTGCTATAAAATACGTATCGCTTACTCCTTAGTTTTATTTGCAAAAAGTACCTAGGCAGGGCTATCGACTTTGTCTATGTTTATGGCATTGATAAGACATTTTATTATAAAACAGGCCTAAAGGTAAAGTGTTTTTTATAACATTATATTTATAATATGGCCAATGCAGGTATATACCTATGTGTAACATGGACGAGGAAATATGAAATAAAAAATTAACACAGACATCATCATTCGCATCGACAATACATCATATTTAGTAGGTATAGTCCCCGGATCTTCGATCTCTCACAATGGGAAGGGCTAAGACCACGCTGGACAAGTAAACATTGGCAGACATAATTTAGATAATTTAAATATTATTATCAAATGTATTCCAATAAGATGTGAAGTTGTTTTGACATCGGACAATCGCTGGCGAACCGTTGCTAAGTCGCAGTTAGAATTGCAAATGAATCGGCCGTTTACTCTCGTGTCGTAAACCCTGGGATATGATCCAGTCAGTTTTCGCGCCATTAAACTCTCGGACGGACTCCCACTCCCCATACTGTTATTGTAAATATGTCTTTATGTTACGTAAACATATCCTCTGTTCTGGTACGTATCATATACCTATTACAGTAGATAGGTATGTCTACGGCGCTACTATTAAATCTTAACACGACCGTTTTTGATTGATAACTTAGAACATGAGATTATGTAGTCGGTTATAGTTGTATTTTATGTCATATGTACGGAGTAGGTAGAATAATTCGAATAGAAATCAAATTTAACTATTATCATAAATAATTTACCTATCTTTTGCTTATTGGATTTGTGCTATCGTAATTGTAGGTAGCTACAGCTTTCTATGCATCTGCCAAAGTATATCTATGTGCAACTGTTACAAATTCATCAATAAACTTAACTACATATAAGTAAACACTTCGTAATACTTGAAACCTAGGAGTGATTTAAGAAAATTGATCAAGATAATGGAAACAATTCGCTCTTGATATTACATGAAGTAGGTAACATGAATAATAGACAGATGTCACTACTGATATTTGTTTTTAAAGAGATATTCTATAGAATATTGCTATGTAATTTTAAACAATAATCTGGATTCAGTGATGGAAATATTTAAATTAAATATAGCTACATATGTATATTCCTTCCTCCACTGTCGTTGAATTTTCAGTAAATTAACATACACTTAATGAACTGCGAAGTAAAAAACTGTAAAAAGCATTTTTTTTATAGTGATTCGAATTAAACAGTTTCTCTAATCTACATAACGATATGAACGGTTTCAATTACAGGATTTAATAAGTCCCAAAGGATCGTTTCGTCTAATTAACTGTGGGATATATCCCTTGTAGCACATACATACTTGAGCTAGAGATAACACAACTTGACAGTTAGTAATGTATACGAACTTGTTCTGTCATCGACGCGTTTGAAACGGTTCACCACCAGATTATAGAGACCCATGGTTTCGTGATAGTATTCCAAATAGTTTCTTTTTCAAAAGAACTACATACGAGGGGTAGATCTAATTAAAATGGTGGGGAATGTACGAGTTGGAGCGGTCCGCGGTCTCTGTTTTGGGATTGAGTCGTAAATGTCGGCTCGAGTGCCCAACGCCGTCGTTTTGTTGCTATTTACTCATACTTGACTAAAAAGAAGAAAAAAAGTGCTCCTAACAAAATGTCCGCCCGGATTACGATTCCCGATAGGACTTTAGCCCGAGTTGGAATGGGTATAAACTTAAATGGACGTCGACAAAGTTTCGGTACAGATACGGGTAAAGTTTTCCCAGTTAAATGAACTTTTACCTACGTAACTTTGCTTATATTAATAATACTTAGGTAAAGTTTTTACGTTATGGTAACCAGTTTTATTGAGTGGGTATGTAATGTAAATATATACGTTTTATGTGAACTATTATTAAGTAGAAATAATCACTGATTTTGTCTGAAGAACCTTACAAAATCAGTAACAACGAAACCACTGTAGGTAATCGTTACAAGACACAAAACAGATTTTACGGTCGCTAACACGTCTCGGTAATGCTAGTAATCTTTAAAAGAAAAAGTCTGTAAACATGCTTTTTTGCGTAGGAATATTCTCGTAAGTGGGTTGGTTCCACACCCCTGATGGAACTTGGAAAAAAAACCGTGGCATTCGGCGCAAATCACCTATTTTATGTAAACTTCGTGACTTTGAGCCGTATCGAATGACTTAGAAAGGATTTATTTATATTCGTATCGAGCGGAGTGAGGCCAGGAAATAAAATGGTTGGAAATTGTAGAGCTTTGTCAAAAGGCCGATGGCGGGTGGGGCGTCGAGCGACTCAAAAATAAACTGAACGTGTGCTCTGCAAGCGTTAATAGGCGCCTAAAACGATTCCAACTACATTTAAATTTCCAGCGGCTTGTAACTACGGCATTACTCAAAATAGATGATGGCTTTTGTGGTATTCCTAAACTCTTCGGCAACACATATTTTCATTTGTCATGGTTTAGGTTAGTTTTTTTCTTTAAATATTTTACTTATTCAGCAGTAGAACTGGTACTACAGTGGATGTAACGATCTGTACTTAAGTACTTTTTCGGGTGTTTAAAGTCAAAGTTATGTGCCTGATTATTATTATTGATTTGGCCGTTCTGTGATTGGATTTTATATCAAATATACTTTATACCTGTTTCAATTTGTTTGCAGGTTACCGTGCCCGTTTACACAGACGTCGCTGGCAAGTTTACGACAAGGTGAATATTTATACCGGCTTTCTTCAACTCACTTTGATGCCACATTAGTAGATTTAAATCATGTAAATACTTTGGATACAATTAGCAGTACATCATATTTTACTTAATCTACAATTTTGACACCTATCTTGTTTTGGACAAAATCAAAACGTCTTTTTTTATTGACTTTCAGTTCATGGATGTGGACTCTACTTATTTTAATGTACTGACAGACATAAGTATTTGAAAAATGCTACCGTAAACGTCTCCGATCAGATTACCACCTACAACTTTATACTCATCGGGCGGTTTTCGAGAAATGAGAACGATGAGATCAACTCCAAGTATCACGGAACTATCTCCGCATGTTTTAATCTCGACGGGATCGATAATTTCAGGGCAAACCGGTAACTTACAGATCCAGGCTACATTAACCGCCAACAATTTATGACACGAGATCTGAGAGAGACCGCTTTAACAGAGATCTTGACGGGTTTTAATTTAGGACACGCAGCCACCGTCCGTGTAATACCACAGCGATGGAAAGCGTTCTTGCATTTAGGTACATTACGATCATTTACCGTACTTTATTTTTTATCTCTCGATCGAAAATTTTAAATTGGCTATTATACTACCTTCATTATACTATCTTATTTTTATTTTCTTACGCAGTTGTGGAAACATATCCCTACTTGCCAATAAGTATATATCGATGGCATTTACATAACATTTTTAAAACAATTCCCGTACTTATTGAGTTTTATGTAGAAAACTACACACTCATGTGGTATTTATCAACATAAACGTGACACAGTTTAATCTGAGCAATAAATGTAGGTAGGTATGATAAGTTTATACTGACAGCAGGCTAATATTGCGCGTGTGATTGCTATCTGTCTATCACTTTGGCGTCACGATACTGTTGTTCGGCGGCTAAAAGTCTATTCGAAACAATTCGTATTTAAAATAGAATAGATCATAAATTTGCCTATTATTATTAGTACAAGTAGCTACGCGAACGCGTACGTGTATAAAAGCATATGTATAAATATCTATAATAAAGGCTTTGATATCTACCTTTTTTTTTGATAAATACACCGATATAAGTACATATTTGATAAATATATAGATAGATACATTTGATATCTTCTGAGATTAAGTAGATTCACTCCTATTTATTATTAATACCTACATTTTAAACACAAATATTAGCCTGTATAGATATTTAAAATATACTCATAAGCATGAATTTAAACAGAATTTTTAATAATAAAAAAATATCTAATGTGACCTTAAATTGTGCTATGTACCTATTGTAGAAATGCCTCAAAGAGCTACAGACTCGTACATTTAATGGTGGAAGTGGTCGGTAGAGTTGTCATAGATAAATAAAAATTGTTAAGCGATATAAGTACGCTTAACTTTAATAGATACTACGTGCCTATCTACTTTCGTTATATATGTGATAGTGATCGTTTCATATAAATTGGACAATCGAACACGTTTTTTTTTCACTCCGAATCGTATACTAATAAATGAATATTAATAAATGTTGTCTATATTGTAAAGGAATTTCCATAACTTACGTAGAAGCTTTTATGTGTAAATGTACTTTCGTGGATAATGTACGCCACCATTTAACTACCTACATACACTTAGTAGCTACATATTATTTATGTAGTCGCCATAACACCATATCGCGCGCAGGGACGGCGTTTGCGCAACCCGCACACATGTTGGAGATAAGAAAGCGTACTTTTATCCAGCGTATGGCCGACCATTGGCCTGGAGAGTTTCCTAACGTAAATATTTATAGTCGGCCGGGAACGCGCACTTGTTCCTATGTTTGTGTCTGTCATTCAACGCGCCTGACTCTCGTCTGCCCGGGTACTGTTTGATCGAACATAGATACCTAGTGTTCGTTAATATTAACATGCCTACCTATTGCTTGAGTCATTTCAGAAACATTCTATATACCTACGTAATTTACCAAATAAATTAATGATTAGTAAAAAATATTTAAAAAATCAATTCGCACCAATATACCAGATTATTTTTATTACGCTAGGCCTTTAAATCTGTTCATGAAGTAATTCTGTAATTCTGTGAAGCGCATATCTTTAGTAACGTTAGCTCGTAATCCAGCAAATTTATACATCGGACGGACCTGTTAAAAATAAACTTAACACGTTCGCAACTCATAAATGTAGCACCTTTTCTTTCCCTTCATAAATCATTTATTGTAACAAAGTAATTAAACTGTGACACTCTATGGCTAAGTGTGGGAAATTATTTTTTTGTCTCATAAGATTTCGTATTTTATTTTGACAATTTGGTTTCAATTACCATAGGTATTACTCAGCAAAGTAGCAATGCCAACAAGAGTGGAAGCATTATTTGTCGCGTTACGTATGTTTTTCTTTTGTTGGCTGACATATTTTACAGCCGTAACTTGTGTAAACAGAACATGTCGGTTCTATAGGTGTGAAATGTTGTTGGCAAATTTATTGGTTGTAACGCGCATTGTTCCCTTTCAATCGCTATGTATGGGAGGGTCTCGACCTTACACGGGGTTGTCTTTGGATTACAGTACTAGGGGTCTCACAATAATCTTTGCGCTTATTAAAATTTGTATGTATTAATTCGACTCGGAAATACCATTTACATTTTTATAACGAACAATAAAATCTATGTTATCATAGAAATATTTGATATGTAGCAAGGTCTACTAAACAATCTATCTATCTATCGGTTCATCTATAGTCTTTATAAGGCAGTAGGCCGCGACCTTGCCATTGACATAAAATTATATAATCTACGTATAACCTATGATTATTTGTGGTGAAATTAACGGACGATAAAATTAAGTTTATACTCACAATAAAACGTGAGTGAGTTGCCGTCATAAAGTCTCGCGTTTTTTATTGGTGGCAACTCGGCGATGGTCGAGTGACGCTTGCAGTTTGGTTAAACGGCAGTTTATGGCTATTTCACCTCCATTAATCGCTTTACTACGCACCCGCGCCTCCGCTGCGCCACCAGCAGACAACCCTTTACGTTCGCTAATGTTCATCGTCTATTTATTAACTCTGTAACTTCATAATCATTGCATTTTATAAGCATTATTTCAATTAAATTTTTGTAATCTATTTATATTAATTATATTGAAGTCGCCATTATAAATATTTAGTGATAAAACGAATATGTACTTGTAAACTTATATACTTTTTAAAATTAACAGTCAGGGAAAAAAATTGTATTGTTAAAGTAACCAACGCGATAAAACGAATGTTATCATTATATACAGCAAAACTAGAACGTATCTTTTCACATACTGCGATGAGAAAAGGAAACGTCTGACGGGCGGGCGGCCGCCTACGAGTGACGGGTGCAGTAGTGGGTGCGGTGTGTCCTCCCGTCGCTAGATGGCGACGTTCGGACGCGCCTGTGTGCTCTTCACGCCGCACACCGCCGCGCGCCGCGCCGCCACTCCGCGCTCGACCGCGCCGCAGATCGCGCGCTTCGCGTCTTAACCTTCCGTGGCGCTAATACATTACGATACTCTCGCGACTTCGTAATTCACCTCCTCGAACTACTTTGACAACTTGTCGTGGTTCGATCGGCTATTTTAATATATTGAAATAAGTAGCTTTAAAAGCGTGCGTACGTGGTTTTAACCCGCAAAATAGACTGTTGTGTGATACTTGGACTTGATTTTCTACGAGGTTGAATCCTGTGTCGGAGCTCGTCACGTTCGTGACGTGCGGCGGTCCGGCAATTTTCTAGTAGCCTCGGATAATCATCGAGCCGTTGCGGTCATACCTCGTCCGGTCGGCTGGCTAAATCGGGAATCGCGTTTTGACTTTCATGTGCCGCTGCCGCGTGGTGGTCGCGTGTGCGCGCGGTGCGATGTGCCCGCGGCGCGCGTGAACGGCCGGTGATCCTCCCGTTCCCCCGTGGCTTGCCCGGCCGCCACCCTGTACCCTGACAACCATGTCGGGGGCCTCGGCGCGCCCTGCGACGCGGCTGCCGCGTCGCCAGCGCCCACCACCGGGCATTCCGCCGGGCCGGCCTGGTGGACCATGATGAACGGTGTCGGTGGTGCGCTCTACGAGGAGGCGCACGCGTCGCCACCGGGCGGCTCACCACCGGCTGCACCCGCTGCCGCGCCACCATCCGCGTCTAGTGCATCGCCGGCCTCGGTGGGATCCAACCCTCCGCAGCCTCTACACATACCTGCTAAGCGCTACGAGCCGGAACCTGGCGTCATAAGGCATGCGCAGCAACCCTGGGGCTATCCGCCCGATGCGCCGGGTTCCTTTGAACACCAATATCCGACAGCACCGACCTACTATAATCTACCTGTGGAAAGGGAACGCAAGTCTGCGCTACCTTTTTGGCCGGCCAGTGGCGGCGAATACAAACCGTATGCGGATGGGGGATGTCACCAAAGCTTCTCTCAACCCTGTTGGAATTATCCGTACGGTGCACCACGGGGAGACCAACCGCTACCATATGTTGGTGGCGACGAGCGACGCACGACGGTATCTGAGGCTTCTGGTTTCTCTCACGACGCCTATGGTCTGAGGAACTATGCACCGGAGACCGTATCAAGCGGACCTTATCCGCCACCGGGTGCACTTCCTGGTTAGTACTAAATTAATACTTAATATCCAATATATTTGTATTTAATATCAAATCTGTCCACGAACCCTGCACTCACGTTTTTTAACATTCGTTCACTATGCACTATTTGTAATCATTGCTGTAACTTATCGGTAGAGGAAAATGTGCAGTAAACCATTTTCAAAATTTGTAAACAATTCATGTGAAGTGTTACTAGGAGTTCTCATATGCCTACGTACCGATTGAGTTTGCAAAGTTTGGGGACAAAATTTATAATCGAATATTATTATATATTTATGAGATTGTTATATATTTTTCTGATTAACAGAACACAGATGAGTAAGTTTGTAAATAATTCTATTATGAGTTTGTCAACCTTGACCCTAGTATAGAGTGTTTCTCACTGCCTGCCGCTAGATGGCGACGAGAGCCGCACACATTGTCAGATTGCAGGTGGATGTGTGCGACTCGCACACAGCGAACGGTTCAAATAGCGAGTGTGGGTGTGTCATGATCGGAACGTTGCATACTGCAATCTTTGATTTGTTTCTTACTGCAAGATTTGATACGGTTGCTCTTTATATATACTTCCAATAACATATCAAGTGTATTAATCACATTTATCTATTGACATGAATATTTTTAGTTTCTTTAAAAAAAAATTAAATGTTCTATTTTTAAAATCAACTTTTACGTAAAAATGTTTTTGAGTTTTTTATATCTGTATTTTATCGAATAATTCGTTCTATTTAAATAAGCTCAATAGCAAATTCTCTGTAAACGTTTATTCCAATTGGAATTATCGATATTGATAAAATTTTGTTAGATAAAATGTCATTATAAACTTCTGTAAGTTAAAAATAACTAGAGATCGAACGGTCAAATCAAAACGTTTTCCCACAGAGCACCATAAATTTGATGAATGAATGAAACACGTGCTACAAATGTTTAAAAACGAACCGTAAGCACCGTTTTATAGGCAATGTAAAACGGCGCTATACTACCGACAATAAATTAAAGTTTACGTAAAATAAAGCGCCAATAAAAATGTATAACTAATAAATAAACACGATACCTGAGCGTTAAGACAATAAACCGGCGATCTTTGAGTAGCAGCAATAAACCAAATATTGCTACAATAAACACATTATAGGCTGATGAGCTGACGATAAAAAGTAGACCGGAGAAGCTGATGTCTGCGACTTGTGCATACGGACGATCCACTCTGACGCTCATATATTATATCACTTTTATGATATCGTAAAACCGCGGCCACGTACGTCATAGAGATGCAATAATACTGGTTTCTTTCCCAAATCGTAGTAAATAGTAATTAGGAAACTACCGCCATGTCAATATGAGAGCAATAAAAAGCTTCCATTCATGAGCGCTCGCGGCTAGTTCGCTCTCGATGGCTACCTAGCCATAAAGATGGGTTTATCGCGCCTCTGTTACGGCAGAGGTGTAACTTGACATAATTTTGCGTAAAATGCGAATATAATGGCCCATTAAAAGGAAACAATTGTTGAAAAAGTTATACGAGTGTTCACGTCACTTTATGATTGTGTGTTTACAGCCCACCTGAGGCTGACATTGACTTTGATTTGTGCATTTACGGTTTATGAACTGTTTGAGAAACCGTTAAGCTTGTACTGACTAAGAGCCAAAGGTTGACATAAAAACCTATTACAAGTTATAGATACCCACGTATATCTAAGGCTTTCTAATATTTATTTTAATAAATTCTTTAAATAAGCTAACATCTCTGAAGCATAGTAGCTACCAGTAAAATATTATCAATGGCAAATAATACTTTCAGTTAGTTTTCATTTATTACTGAATACCTAAGTTTTTTTTGTGATTAGTTTCATGCAAATTGAAAAAAAAACTCGAAAATAAAAACTTAAGTATTTAGCCAAAATAAAATATTCATTATTACCTAATATTTCCACCATTGGGTATAATATAGTACCGCAGCGACACATCACAAGATAAAGATTAGCAGTTGTCTGGAGCATTGAAAAAACCTCACAGTACAAACTGATGTTAGGAAATCACAAATGTATTGCGGTTGGGATGTTTCCTGGCAAGGGATTATCGGCCTTACTGCTGTGTGATAGGTATGTCATTTTCTTTGACAGTTGGCGAAGTAAGTTTGTATACGAAATAGAGTAAGTCCGCGGTCGGGTAGGTAATTTTATGAGCGAACAGAACCCGCACTTTTATTGCCACTGATCGCTACCTATCCCCTCATAATTGACAACTCAACTTGTCATTATGTTCTGTTTAAACAATTGTCGTTTATTCGACGGAAATTCAAGCTGTTTGATTGTGAGTTTGACATTTAGATATTCATGTAGTGATAAACTTATTAATGGGGTAATCTAATTAAGGTACCGTTTGTTAAGTAAAGTTTTGATATAATAATTTTGTTATTCATACTGACCATTAAAAATATCAATATCAGAGATTCAGGGTATATTGAAATAGGAAAGTGATGTTTCGGTTTTAGTCTCAGATTGGATGTTACTCGAATATTGGCGGAGATGAAAAGGTTATAGCATTGGCTTATCGCAGTAAGTGCGATAATACTCCTGCGTTATTATTAACATGGATTGCCTTGAAACCGATCTATAACAGTGACGGAGATAAATTTATTTTCGGGAAGAGTAGGCACGTGCAAGTATGACACTTTAAGCATACTTATAAGAAATATACAAAGTATTTAATGCTTTATTCAAATGAAGTACCTATATATAATAGTAAGAAACATAGCATAGATTCTAATAGGGATGAGTGTTTCTCATTCTTTCGTACCACGAAAATAAATGACGACTTATGTTGAGATAGTACAGATTTTGAATTGGTTGGTTGGTTTTTTATATTTCACTTCATATTAGTTGTATTAGGTGAACATTACATGAAAATAAAAGTAGCAATTATGTATACTTACATTGTTATGCAATGATAACTATTTTTACACGAGAAGCAACTAACGTAGCAGCGCCTCATGGATCTCTGCAACCAACCTTGAACAGGAATGCAAGAATAGTAATATTAGTGTCAGGCTGTTCAGTTATTGTTTGTTAATAATAATCAATAATAATGCATTAGTTATTAACTAATAATGGGTTATAAGAATATAGGAATAGCACTGTTAGTACCTACTAGTTTTTATTCGTGCTATTCGAAGCTGGCTACGTCACTACTACTGAGTACCAACGCAGCCTCTAACATTCACTTGAAATCGCTCGTCACACCATCCAGACCCAAACAAATCGTTTTCATAGCAAATACTTTGCTCTAGAAATAGGTCTAGTGTTAACTCAATACGTAGATATAATTATCAATATGCATTTTCTAACATAACGCACGTATTAGGTGCTATGCAGTGAATGTTTCCGTTCAAAAGTAAATATTTCGAAGCATTTGTGCGCTTAAAAAAGATTGAAACACGTATGAGCGTAACGCGTCAACAACGTTGGAGCGTTGGAGATGCGAACGTTTGTTACGACACCGACATAACTCGCGTGTTATCCGCTAAACAATGAAGCATCTATTTCGCAACGTGCGCGAAGTACCGTTTTGAATAATAGGAAATGGTGCAGTGTGTTGCTTGCATCGAATATCGAGAAGGTCGTGGGTCGCATACAAAGTTTCTCGTCGATGATCTAATCAAAAGGACCGCTCACATAAATCGCACTGCAAACCCTAACGCTGTACGCCAGTACAATTGTTTCTGTGAACGGTGCATAGAAATAGCCAGTTTAAAGCTTAACACTGTGGTCTTACGCTCGATGTATAACCGTCGTTAGTATGTACGAGTACATCAAGGTAATTATAACTAGCGGCCGAGCGCATTCGCGGTGGAAATACCGAGGTCACTTATGTACTATTGAATTATAAAATAATAACAGACATACTATATTCTATACAATATAATTCTTTCAAGTAAATAGATATGAAATTGAAATCAGACGGATAATATCTAATAAATGTTGTCTAAGAAAAATTGAAATGTGTAATATAATGTAGTTTTAGGTACATTAGTCTTATATAGTTGTGAATAATTATATTAATACCGTCTTTTTTTGCACAGGATCCCTCTCTATGTCGGTGGGAGTCGGCGTCGGCTGCGGTTCATCGAACCCTCTCGACTGGACTGGCCAAGTGACGGTGCGCAAAAAGCGCAAACCCTACTCCAAGTTTCAGACTCTCGAACTAGAGAAAGAGTTTCTCTTCAACGCTTACGTATCCAAACAAAAAAGGTGGGAGCTCGCACGAAACCTGAACTTAACAGAGAGACAAGTGAAGATATGGTTTCAGAACAGACGAATGAAGAACAAAAAGAATTCACAGCGGCAGGCAGCGCAGGCAGCGCAAAACAACAACAACAATTCGAACGCTAATAACCACAACCACCACGCTGGTCACCACCACGCGCCACACCACGTGGCGCTGCACCACGCCGCACCCGCCAAACACCATCAGTGACCCGCGCCCTTCTCTGGGACTTACCCCCTACACCACGGTATAGCGAGCTAAACGCGCAGGAGGACAGGTTCCAAAAAACTCGAGTGTTTGTGATTGAAGGTCGTACTTAAGTTCCGAGAGGAAGGCACGTCCGGTGTTGTTACCGATAGATTTGAACGATATTCGCTGTACCGTTTCGTACGTAAATGGACGCTTACCCGGTCGTCGCCGGAGCGCCGCGAGTCCCAGAGAATCTCGTAGTAAGATAATTGTGTTGTCGATTTGTGTATAGTATTAATTACGAAATTATGTTCTATAATTTTACCGAGACTAAGTACATGAGTAGATAACGATTCCTGATATTATTAATATCTAGTGTAGCGCTATATTATGTATTTGAAACTATTTAAGTATCGACTTACGAATAAACAGTGACGTCACCGATAAATTGTAGTTTCTAGATAGTTTATTGGAAAACTTGTAAAATATTTTGTGAGACTGCTTTATTGTTGTATTCGTATCGCTGTTCAGAAGGTGGTGTAGACTTAATCAGTTAATTTTGTTTTCGTTACCAAATTGTTGAATTACTCGGGTTGCTTTGGTGGCAGTTCTAGGAATATCATTTTGGAGTGCGAGTGCGATGTCCATAGATTAAGAAATCTGCAGAAGCGTAGTCAGTGTATAACATGTTCTACTGTCTATTGGCGCGTAGCGGGACATAAATCGCACGTAAGCGAAGGTGGAATCCACGTCATGATCAAATATTTATTACTGTTTAATTTCTTATCTCATTATTCATAAATTTTGTTATTTAAATTATGGATTTCTGACAAAGCTTTAACTCGGTTCCAGTAGAATTATTACATTAAGTTACTGTTATGACTTTAAAAAAATATTGAAGTTGATGTTATAATCAATTAAATTAGGTAATATGGGCAAGTGCATTAATATTGTCCTCTATTAACTCATTGTACTGTTCGCTTAAGCCTGTCTATTGCTTTTTATTTTTGTTTTAGTTAAAATATTTTATTATTTATTTGTACGCAAGTAAAACTGAAACTATAGATTTAATTATGTTCCCAATGTATCTCTTTACTCTAAGAACATCGAATCAAATTAAATAAAATTAGGCGTCTATGTGAAGGTTATTTGATATTCTGTTCAATTAGTACCTAGGTACGTATAGCAATGTATAGTGGTCGAGCGTCGTCTGTGTTTTAGATGTATTATCTCGTACTATTTAGCTACCTACATCTTCCATGTTTTATCTTGTAATATCTATCTATGTAATAAATGTTCTATCATATACTTAGTAGTTTACTCGGTTCTATTGCATTAAATCTGTATTGTCCCTTATATTAGAAATATAATGTAAATTAAGTGTTTTGTACAAAAAAGGCGGCCTCGTCTAGGTAACCGAATTTCTACATAAGTGCAAGGCATCTTATATATTCATGTTTGTGTGTATACAGCGATGTAATTATGTGGGCAAGGTCATAAATGGAGTCAACAGTTCTCGGCACCAACTAGGTTGGCAGATACAATCTATGTACTTTCATGACGAATACGAACGTGCAGTAACGGAGCAAACAATAAGTCATTATGTTGCTCGATCTTTCTTTGATCCATATATGCATGTAGTCTTAGCTGCCCCAGCATTTAAGACACTGACAAAATTTTTGAAATAAACATTGAACAACATATAATCCTTTCGGACAAAGTTCCTCATATAATATGATAGATATTTTGTATTTTACGGCTCAGTGCCTAATAAGTAATTTAAAATACCGCATACCTACAATTAGGAGATACCCGGAATTTAATTTGCAAAAAACTTTTCGCCTAAAATAAGACTTGAAGTAGAGATATACAAGATGCCTACAATTGCTGTATATACACAAACACACGAGGTTTAAGTTTCAGAAGAACATGTCGTTTTAATACTGAGCATCTTCAAACGAGTAAATTCAAAACCTAGCCAATGTTTGGCTATTTGAAAAGCAATGTTGTTTTAGTAGTTCCATAGAAATTTATTTAAAAATAATATTTGTATGTATTTAATAATTTTTTATTGAAAATTTGGATTATACGCATAGATTTCCCGGTATTATCAAAGGCAAAGTACTTACCGAATGCGGTCGTCTATCTTGTTGGAACAATGGATATTACAAAAATTGCTTTTCAGACAGTCTTGTATAAATCGCTTCCTCTACTATGATTGTATATTCAACAATCTTATTCTGTAGGTGTCGCTACTAGAACTATACCTACATACCTTAACTATGTAATTGTAATAAATATAACTTAAAGGTCTCGTAATTATCATTGTACAGTTAAATTAATGTAGTAAATCACGCAGGAAAGTGTGAAATTTTGTTAAGTAATAATGAATAATTAAAATGATTGTGCTCTTGACAGTTTTATGACGAATTTAGAAAAGAATGTATGAAAAGGGGAAAAGATTAAATATTTCGTCGTGTCTGTTATGATTTCATTTATCAACCTACATTTTATTACGTTTTGTTTATCCTTATATACAGTACTATATCTATCTCTCTTTTGGTAAGTATTGAGAATCATATCTAAGTACTTCCTACCTACATATAGAACAGTGAAATCTTTCATTAGGGACTAGGAAATAAAAAAGTTAGTTACCTTGTTATATGGAAATTTAGTCATGATCTATAAAAAAGTTACCGAGATACACGCAACGAGAAAAATAAAATTTTGAAATGAATAAGGGTACATAGAATTATTCAGGAGTCATCTCTATATAAATTGATTGATTATCAAAATTTCTACTTAACGATTCGTCTGAGAAAAATTTTGCATTGCGGTAAGTAGAGTTACCTACAGCAGACCAATAACGATAGTAACGATCAATGTTCGCTAGTAATAGGGATCTAATACAACAACACGGTAAACATGGAAATTACCAATTATATTTACACATCGAGACATTCGGCAATTCGGAGTTTTATTAGAATTATTTAGTTCATTTACGACAATGACTACAAATATGAGATGAGAGGTACATTACGTATCTCGTAGAACAATTATAAAATCTTGGGACGCTCAAGAAGTTAGGCAGAGTATGTACTGTGCTAACTACACAGAATAAATACACTAAAAATAAATTCTAAACTTTTACACATAGGTAATAATGAACTCAAATACTGAATAAGCAGTGGTATTTTTCACATGAACTTTTATCATGACCGAAGACTGAACCCACAACTCCTTCAGCAATTACGAGTATGTTCGGTAACCACTTCACTAACAAGTTGGTTACAAACTTATAAACTGCGTGGTTTACATTTCTTATATCTTGGATCTTATATCTTATATCTTGGATCTGTCTCCTGCTCGGTGGGTCTGGGTTCAAACCCTGACAGGCA
The DNA here is from genome assembly GCA_018245675.1 of Agara michaeli. NCBI lineage: Eukaryota > Metazoa > Arthropoda > Insecta > Lepidoptera > Hesperiidae > Agara > Agara michaeli. Next base: position 19,728 of record DWDX01000025.1, on the reverse strand, counting down.
CGTCTGCCTTTCCACAGTTGTGTGCGTTTTATTCATCAAAAATGAGGTGCGTATAACTTGTTGTAATAGTTAAGGAAAACATCGTGAAAAAACTTGCAGACCTTTGAGTATGTTGCAAATCTAATGTCTTCTGAGCTGAGTGAAGTCTACCATTCCACACGTGGCCAGCCTGGTAGACTATGGCCTGAAAACCTTTTAACTATGAAATGAAACTATAGGAGACAGGGGACGATAAGAAGAGAGGAGACGATAAAATTTAACAGCGATTAATGTGTTAATCTTCACACGGATATACGTATCTACGTATGTACAGTATGATTTCATTGGTTTACAGTAACGAATAGCTACGTATCTAAACCGTTTTTTTAACAGTTGCTCAGTCTCTGACTAAGCTATACTTCGTTTTTCCGTAACGGTATACTTACAATACTACGTCTTAAGTAGTCACAAAATTACCCAATTAGAATTTAGGATTATTATAGCAAGTAACAGTATTTGGCCTACAATAGAACTGCAGTTTTTCCAGAGGTGTTAGAGAAGCGTTGCTGTTTCCGAAAAATCGGTTTAGTGACTCTAATTAGTGTGTTATGTACATACTACGAGCACAGGACTTAAGATGCACAAAGTTGTACGAATACTTGTCAGTTTTTAATTACCTTCAGTGTATTCATAATTAATAGTAAACTATAAGTATGTTATAATTTAAAAAAGGTGGATGATGTATATGAGATAAATAGGATTAAATAAACGGTGCTTTTTAAAATAAATACTTACAGTCCATATTGTGTGCATTAAAAATTATGTAGTTACAAACGATTTTTAAACATTTCTCATTAAAACAACTTTCAATATTGCTTATCGGAAAACCGTTTTACAAGTAAATGGATATAAAAACAGTTTATTGTAGAGTCTCGTAGCGCCCTCTACGTAACTCGTATCTGATGAGTTGAGATATTATACATGTGGCTATCACAGTGTTAATAACCCCTAAAACATACATTTATTAATGAAAATTGTTGTAATTTCTAAACACCTACTAATATCAAAATGGATAATATTCGATACCTTATACATGCCTATACCTATTTTGATAAGTTAAGATTTCGCAATGACAAAATTTTCTTTTGGGACGTTTATTAAAAAACAAACATGATGCTAGCACCGATTGGAATGCTATAATTATTTGACCTACAGAATACAATTAAGTTAACTAATAAAAGTAAATTTTCTACAAAAATATATCTTTCTATATGAGCTAATCTCAACGCCATCTATCGGTAAATTTCTTTGTATATTTGAACAGTTCGTATAATGCTGAATTTGTAGCTTCACCGAACATTGTGTTTATAAAATTACTGTAACTAATTCCCAAAGTTTTCTTAATTGCTGTAAGAAACTTGCGGCAATGTCTAACAACAAATTTAACTTTGTAGAAGAGAAATGTAGACTTTGTCTAAAAGTTTTGCAATAACGTCACAAGCAGTTTATTCACATATATAATTAAATTTTACGAAGTTTTTTTTTTATTGAACTTAGTAAGTAATGGAAATCTTTGTTTGTAATAATGCAACCTTCCATTCACTAATAAGCACAAATTATAGTACTTAGCTACTTTACTTTACAGGCGTGATGTTACGTTTTTTTTAGCTACTTTACTTAAACTTTATACTACATATAGTAATTTTAAAACAAATTAAAAACTAAACGAGCTTAATTTAATTATATGTTTTAAATTCCATCGATAGTCGTAGTTCTAAAAATTATAATATGTTCACCAGACATCGCGTACAATGTAGCCGAGCGCTGGTCTGCGCCCGCGTCTCTACCGGTTATTCAGGACCATGCCGCCTTCTCGCCAATTAGCATACAAATGAACCCAACCGAGACAACTCTATATTATTCCACCAACTTTATAAGAACTTCCCTCCGCCCTCGATTGTTAATCCTGTAGCGGCAAAAGCTCTTAAGCTGGCGTGACTGTCACAGATCTTGCTGTAGTGGACATTTCGAAACCTACACACGCAACTGTAGCTACGATTGGTCAGGTGAAACCCTACGCTCTCTCTCATGCTCTCTGAATTTGCGCGCGCGCTCGCTCCGCCGTTAATTATTATAAAATATCGACAACATTTTACACTTACAACCGTATTTTCATTTTCTCGTGATATCTTAAACATTGATATTTAAAGCAACATTGTAAGTAACGGCGCCGGCATAAATGCTTAGCAGCTGCAATGAGAACAATGCTTTAGTGTTATTGAGTCTCTATGCCGGGTATCTTAGCCTCAACCTAATGTGTAATAGAACTACTCGATGTCGAATATATTACAGATGTTATGTAGACATTACGTAGCTTTAATGGAAACAATTAAAATTTAAAATGGTATGTGTTTTATACTTGTTATTTCACTACATGTCTACATAAATGACTGAACATTTTTACTTCAAGCTGTACATGCTGTTTCATATTTCACATCAATACAGACATATACCGAAGTAACCGTATACATTATGTTTAAAAGTTGAACTTTATTTCATTTTTAGTTTAGGTGTCATCCACAAGCCGTTTTAAAAATGATTTCTTATTTAATGTTTTCCGTCCACATTTACAAACTTCTGAAACTGAATTCTATTCTTATTTTGTTTAATTATTCCTTTCAGTTCGTTTCATTGTGTTATTAGGACTGGTGTATAATAGGTTGCTATTAATCGGATGGTTATTAAAATCAAATGCCATCTGCCGATTGTAATTAAAATAATCAATCTAAAGGTTACTGTTACCACTAACTTTGTCAGGTCGCTATGACAAAATAACCTAACAAAGGTCTGGTGAGGAAATTGGGAAGAAACACGCAATAAGCATTAAAATTAATGGTTCGTCGATTTTCAGGTTGCGTTTTTATAATTTTTCGCCAAATTATTTTATTCGTATAAACATATGTGACAGTTATCACGTTATTAAAAGTAAATACAATTGTTTGATGGAATTGGTCCACATTACACACTTAGATAGGTATATTAAATATTCTATTATTATATTCTTGACTATGCTAGAGCATGATAGATAAAATACAGCTGCTTTACATCTAGGTATGGTTAACATGGACCGATTCACAAACACCCACATATAGAACCAATAGTAATTTACTTTATTATATTAATAGGTATCTACATCCTACATGTATGACATGGTACCGAATCCCACTCATTATTCGTTCACACGACAATATGCAAGTGGAGAAACACGATAAAGAGTAGGTAGATGTAGTACGTAGAATTCATCTTTTATGTTTTTTATCCACCTAGTATTTTCTGTACCTACAAAGTAAGTGGGAAAGCAAGTGTAATAGGTATGTAAAATATGTAGACATGAACGCAATTGTCCTATTCTTCATATTTTTTACTACTTTCACGTGCGATTTCTTTGCGTGTGATACGTAACTACATGTCATTGGCTTAAACATGAACTTCTTCGTGATAAATTTTTAGACTCATTGAATATATGGAGATATGGTTAGGTAGGTATCTACGTGTTTGTAGTTATATCCGAAACAAATTCAACATATTTACATGATATTTTAATTAATTCTTTCAAAAATGATTGATAAAGGTATATCATTCGCTTGAAAGACATACGTATCTGTGCAGCTAAAAAACAACCACATCATCTTACATTTTAGTACCTACTGACTGAATGCAGAACTCTACATTCGTGGAGAACTTACAAAATTGCTTAGTACAAATATCGATTTTGCTCCATACCTATACCTACATATTTCGATATAATTGAAATCTGCAAGCAAGTAAGAGAGCGTTTTGGCAAAATTCGCTAAGTAAGTTCGCGACGCTGAAACAGCTCTCAGAGCTCTAACCGTTTATCAGATAATGTAATTATGTACTGAGTGTTACGGGACACCTCGGCTCACTCTACGTAATTGAGTGCGCCCTCCCGGCTCACTCCTGCTATTAGGCAAATCGAATCTTGCCCTCCCTACCCTCTTCCCCTCCTGGATGAATATGTGAACGAGTTTCCTCTTGGCCCGGCACCAAAGATTCAATTTGCGTAAATGTAAATAAAATGCCTCGTCAGATCTTCGCACTCGACGTATTTGTGTAACTCAATTTGCTAAAACTATGTATAAATGTATGTATGTGTGAGCTGCTGAAAGTAAGTACATTTATATATTACTGTTCGTTTTAGCAAATTATTTGACTCAAATTATAAATAATTTGTTGACATGTCCCACAGTTTCCTCTAAGCTTTTAAAACCACGCCTACACATAAATAGGTAGAACGTAGTTATGTGATTCTATGATTAATAAACTATGTATTTAAATATTCTTTTTCAGAAGTGAAAACTGTAGTTTTTTGGTCTCAGTTTAATGAAATGCCTGACATAATTCGCTGCATATTTATCCCTAACACTTAGTTCTGATTGTTATATAGGTGTGTATTCAATCGAAATATTTGTTTGTGTAGCGAATAATAAAAGCGTTCGTTGCAAATGTATTCCATCCCTCTTGTTCGTGTACGTCCATCTCTTTCATTCGACGGCCGTCAGCACGTCCGGGGCCCATAACGTCGTTTGATGTTCTGCTCTCCAATGCTGGCTGAGGCGATATAAAGCAAGATGTACGGCTGCGCTCTGGGCGACGCCTATATTTCCTAAACATCTTTCGGCGTGATAATACGTTGTGCTGTGACCTTGTTCAAGCGTTCGTTTCGTCTGATGCCTACGCGTGTACGTGTGCTATGTAAGTTAACTGTGCGATTTATTTGATTTTTTGGTTAAAAGATTGTGAATGTTAACGAGTAATGATTATTGTGATGTTTATTCACGCACTATCTAATTTTTGGACATATAGTGAAGAGGATCATTAAAATACTGTGATTCCTAAAGAAAAGCAACTAATTTTTAACTTCGCACATAATTTAGTTTTTCTTCTAAATCATCTTCATTCAAAATTCATACCGTAAATATTATATCTTTGTTGTAAACGAAATAAATAATCATAGAGACGGGGATATAAATCCAGGCCCACACTAGTCTTTAAATCTGCAATTGAAAACTCTGCGACATCCGGATTTGAAGCTGGAATCCTTCCATAGCAGACTGAAATAATTAGGAATACCTATATTTTTTAAATATACGCACATGCTATTAATAAGGCAAATAAAATTGTTTATAATAGATAGTTTCTGTTTAAAAACTTAAGTATCATAGGTACATTCAGAGAGCTTTCCACGAAATTAGTAGCTAGTATCTAATAGTTAATTATGAGAAATAAAACCTTTAAGGGGAATCTTTAGTGCGTCCTCACAAGGTTATATTACATAAAAATATGCAACACGGCGGCGGTACGTTACGGAGCGGATACCAATTCTATCAACAACCCATAAACCGCAACCTTTCTTTGTCTCGCTTCTTAATATTATCGTGGCGGAGAGTGAGATAGAAATCTACAAGTTTAATGGGCCGTTACGCGAGAAAAAATCAGTCCGCATTCGGAAGCGTAGATTCGCGAGTGATAGTAGCAAGACGGAAGAATACTTGACTGGTGCATGGTGCAGTGATACGGGCATATCTGTGTCGTCCGCGCGACTTGTTGCTATGCGACGCACGCCTCGCTCGTCACGTGAGTAAATATATCTATATTTCTACTTTGGGTATCTGTCTGTATGCCATATTTTACTGTTTATATACGATTCAATACAATTTTAGCTTACCTTGTAGCTCGTGGATTCCGATCAGAACTATTTATGTATGAAAATAGGACATGGAAATTAATCGTATAAAATAAAGGCGTCTTGACGGCAGGCGTGATTTGGTAGCACTGACTGCGAACGATCGGAGCCTTATGAAGACCGGTTTTGAAGCGGATAGCCTTTAAGCTCTACTATGTTACAACCGCTGATTAGTGTTCCACTGGAGTATTTTAGTACCTGATCAGTTTGTTGTCTTTATACGCATAATCCATGACCAGCTATGCGCATGTTAATTATCATACAACGGCTATAATTAAGTGCTTCTCCGACGTCGTATTTTAATAAGATAAGTATTTATAATTATGAATTTTTATAGTATTGTCTAAGTAAATATTAGTGATTTGATGTGAATTAATAAACATAAATAATCTTACGAGAATAATAAAATACAATTTGTTTTCAAATAGGTAGCCTATGCTCAGGTTTCGACTATATATTATGAAAAATATTTCTGCTTCATTTCAATCAGCAAACCGTGCATAAAGGCTGATTCTGTGGTCTAATTTAACCTTCGGTCGCTCCTGAAGTATGCTCTGAATATAAATACGGTGAGCATACCCCATGAGAAAATCGATCTTAAACACAAACCACGTCGTATTTATGATAAGATTACAGAATTTCATAGGTTGTGTGGTCCACTTTGTGTTGGACAGGCGGCTTAATAATGTGCATATGTACCTATATGGTAGGTATAAAAGAAACGTCGTTCAAACATATTCTGACTAAAAGACAGTCTTACCGTGACCACGATATATATAACTATTATATATAAAATGTATAAGTTCCGTGGTAAGTGATAAGTTTAAAATTATTGTGAGTCTCTACATTACTGAAACGTGTATACACAATGCTCGACAATAGTTGATATATGAATGTTCAGAAAATAAAAAGCACAGCCACTATCTACTTCAAACTAATTTTAAGAGTTATTCGTCACAATATTGAAACAAAATGCTTTGGCCGAAATAGCGGATGCAAAAAACCACCTCAAACAAATTGAATGCTGTATGAAATATGTTTTGCCAACGTCTGTTTTGTTTGATTTGTGATAGTATTAGAAAACTACTTTACTTACCCAAACTATCTACTTAACATTGAACCTTTGGTTCAGTGGTATCCGAGCTTGGCTCCTTAGCCATGGGTTGTGGCTTCAATTCCCTAACACGATAAATATTCGTGTGATGAACACAAGTATTTATTCTTTGTCTGGTTGTAAAATTGTTTAAGTGTGTAGGTATTTAGTTAAAATAGCACAAGCTCTGCTCAGTTTGGGATACACTAATTGTCATGAAATATTTATTCATTTACTGATTTTTCTTTTACTATATTATCAGTATTAAGTTCGTGAGCTCGAAGTGGACTACGGAGGACCGCTCTGCTACAATGAATATCTGTGAGAACAAGACCAGGTCACGACGAAAGAAGTTTGTCAAGACCGTCGCTGGTGGAGATCCTAAATATCTGTCTACCCTTACGGAAAATAGGAGCGACTGTATTATATTATATTATCAGTTCTGCAAGTGAAGACCCCAAACTAATATATACAGTTTCTCTTATTAACATAACAATCGTGGTGCACTCGTCGCCTCGGTCACATCTTGCATCCTTTACTACTCAAAATATCATAGAAATCTATTTATTGTATGTTACTACTTTTAATATAGAGCTAATTTCAATACCACCCATAGAGCTCGATGTGTTAAATTGACTAATTTAATTTTAATTACATAGTCACCGATAAGTATTGGCATTAATACTTTTAGACGAAGATTTAATTAATGTAACTAGATTAATTATTGTATTAGTTTCGGTATGGCTACTTATTTTACCTTCAAAGTTTCCAACACTTTCACAATGCCAAAGGAATAATTTTTAATAAATAGGACCGAGTCATTCGAACTGAAAGAGCATAATGTGAATAGTTTTGTGTTATGTAAATTTGTTTGAAAACAATGCAAGGATTTCGAAAGTGGGTCGCACGTTGTTTTTGTTTGGAAGAGGGGCGGCTGCCATTTTTATGCAAATCAACCTAACAAGGACCAAGGTCTTGCTGCGTCTCTACGAAACTGATTATTTGTTCATACGTAATATCCGCTGCACACGAGTGTAACGTATCCGAAATCTCCACGTTTTACATATTACTACATTAAATAATATAACATATTAGTGCAATTTCAAAGAGGAATAATGAAATTTGCATATCGTGTCAATTCAGTTTTGTGTCTGTGTGTGAAAAGTGAGTTTTCTTCTCAAATGTCTGCACTTTATATACATTGTTGCAAAGGTGAGCCGTCTGTTCCGTACCTATATAACTACTAATTGTTTACTTTCACTTATATCGCGTTATTACCGACCACCTGTGGTACCAGTTTTAATGAAACGTACATAGACAGTTACGATCGAATTGTATGCGTTGTGAACATCAATGTAAAAAGACCTGTCTCATAATGTCCCATGATCGCATAAAAAAGTCGAAAGAGTAAACTTTAAAATATTGATTTAATCAAACAAACCATCTAGTTCACGAATACGCAAGTAAGTATATTATTCAAATAGGTAGGTATTCCTATAGTGGAATCTTTATAAACCAAGTCAATATTTTATTTTATTTTTTTCTAATATTTATAAAAATATTACTTAGATACTTATAGCTAACTACTTAAAGCGTTTTACGATGTTTGTGTAAAATTTTATAAAGTACCATATTCCCCGATTGTAAATAGTGTAGGTAGGTACTTGTGTGTGTAAGAATAGGTATTCGTACTATTCGCGAGGGTCTGCAACCTTCATTACAAAGTTGCAGCAAGCACCTCAATTAAGTACACAGATAATAGTACAGAGAGCTTTTTGCACATATTATACAGTAATTTAATGGTTAATTAGCGGCCATTTTACCAGTTAATTATGCAAATGGGTCATTTATGCGTTTACTCCCGCCTGGCACGGCTATGAATTTTATTCTTTTGTTATTTTCCGCTCTTTATGTTGTATGTGATGGTTTCCTTTTTTACTGGCTGTCAAACATATCCCTATGCATTAAATATTTAATTTTCTGTGAGTCGGCTGGGTAGATACCTACTCACCTACCTATGTTAAATGATTGTCCTTAATTTCATAATAACGACATGAAATATCAAAATCCTCAACTTACACGTATCATCCATCTGTTTTGCTAATAAATTATTACCAATAAATAAGACATTGCACATGATATATGATGCACATGATACATAAGATATAAGATGTCTTTTACAATACAAATAAATGTCCAGGACTTGGGCATATAATTTCTTTAATAGTTTTCAGTAATATCGAAAACCACAACAAATACAGTAAGTAGTAAAAAAAGGTTCACATTAAATTAAAAGACGTTGAAACCGTTCCATTTGCAAGCGAACACCTACCCATGCTTGAAGTGTAAGGGACGTGTTTCCCTAATGCCGGGAACGATATTCACAGTTTTCAAGTATCGACCTTCCGATTTTCTTAGCTCCTCGTCGTTGAAATGACTCTTGTAAATACTTTACTTAGATCGGAAAATGAGTCCAGATGCATTATATCAATATTTTTAATACTCCTCTGTGTCTGTCGCCACCGAATACCTATCATAAGACAACCCATCCAGCATTGGTCCAAGGCAAAGCCAAGCCTAGACTTTATTTCTATCCCAGCACTGTGTCATATTTAGCCAAGCTCTCTTAGCTTATAACGCTCAATTGACGTTTTAAAAGCCAATCTTAAAGAACCAACAATACTCATAGCAATGTTCCTTTCAAATAAAGCTCGTTGCTCGTTTACTAGTCTTTGGTGGAAATGTCAAATAGCCCGATATTGAAATTCTTAATATCAACGGCAACATAAAATGTGTATCGGAGTGCCAACGGCGCAATATTGTTGCAAATCCGGATCGACATTGTCGTTATTGTGTCTTAAATTGTCGGATGAGGGCGGTCGTCGTGTCGCGTATCGTTTTTTCTGAGTGCCTCAGTCCGCCTTATATGATCTCTCTTGTGTCGTTTCAATTTTCATTACTTGTTTTTCAATGGTTTCGCGTCTTAGCCAGTATCTTTAAGTACCTATATTTGCTTGAGTACCAAGTCATTTGTCGGTAAGTGGGAATATAACACCGTACGTACATAGAAAGGAAAAAAATATTTAATGTTCCTATATGTACACTGAAATAACATAATTTGCCTTACACGGCTTAAACAAGTTCCACAAATTAATCCGTTATAATGATTTTCTGATAACATAGAAATTACGAGTACATAGCCGAATTTCATAACAGTTAGTAATAAATTCAAAACTGCAATGAGACAGGCACCTATTTGTAATAAAATCGTCCATAAGAGTATTAAATAGGTAGTACTTACTTACATCTCTTTCTAAAATGTATGCTTTATTTCTGTATGAATATTTTTGTTCTTAAATAGGTTTTTAATTTACACTTTATTGTTTGGTACACAGGGCGCATTTTTGGCTTCTAAAAAGCTGTTTAATTTTTATGAATACGTTTGACTATTTATACTTCATTTACTATTAAGCACTATTTTTAATTTAAATACTACTTACCTATTAGAAATATATCCTCTTAATTAATTTAAATCCAATATATCATTCAATTTAACATATGATGTTATAGGTACCTACGAAAGTTAACATTCATAGCTAAGATAACTGTTAATTAAATCCTATTGTTCAATAATTGAACAGCGGCTCCATCTGTCACTTTATAATTGTGTCAATGATAAAATATGGCCTGAATTAATTTAAAAAAACCTTTCAGTAGTCTTTGGTAGCACTTCGTCGTGACGGTGGTTTTGGTAATAAATTACGCGTTAAACATATCTAACAAAGTAGGTATAATGGAGAAAGATAGATGCAATAACTTTACTTGAATACAATTTAGTATATTAAATAAATCTGAGATACAACCAAGGTATGCGTTATACCTACATCGCTCTTTTCCGTGTGGGTATGTAGAATATCTCGTCAAATATAGCGTCCGGCAGACAAGACGAACCGGGCAGCGTCAATAATCCGATGCAAATTCTAGACCTGGGCTAGCTGCAGCGCGCATGAGCACTCCGTATATCCGATCGTAAAACTGTTACAGCCGTACCCCTAGCACACCCCTACCCCGCGCTACGACCCCCTCAGCTGTCTGCTGCCTTTGTTTTTGGTAATACCGGAGGGAACTAAAGCGGGACTAAGCCTTAAGACCCTTTAATGTTCGTCTCTGCGGTGTTTGAGACGCTCCCTCGGTTTTGAAGGGTTGAGAATTTTAAAGACGGTTTGCGAATAAGTGTTTACTTAGTAGACTGTTAAATATGCTGCATTTGAGATGGGGTTATATATATATATATATTAAAAAGGGTTTGTAGATACAAAAAGTAGGAGGTTAAACGTCTACGCTACAATAAAATTTTTAACAATTGGTAAGTTCAGTCATGGCTTTCTTAAAAAATATCGTATAATACCTACAAGTAGGTACATTCACAAGATGCTTTTAAAACTCACCTTTATTTCTAGGTGTAGCCCAAAATATCTGCGTCTTATTTCAATACATACAATCAGTTGCGTATAAATAAATAAACGTTTTACATGAATGTATTAATATCCTTGATGTTTCTATTTGATAATATTTTGTATGTAGAGGGCAGTGTACACGGCAGCGCAGGTAGAGACACGTATCCCTCACGCGTGGCCCTCAGTTATAAGTACATATCTACGTGATTTAACTTAAAGATGGCGGAATGTATTCGTCCGTTACATTGTGTATCGCTGGTTGAGATAAGTGAACATATTTTTGTAAATCTAGTTTTATTAAGGAAACTACGCATTATCTTAATCAGATGGGGAAGTATTGGTTTTTATAGGTTTATTAAGATTTTATTTACTTATATATCTGGTAAGAATTGAGATTTCTTTAAAATGTATGAGATTTCATTAAAATGCTATTAGATTTACATATTTTTATTTATGCTGATATTTAAATACCTAATTCATACAATTTGGGATATATCCAAGAAGTTTTTAATTTTTGATTATTTATCCAAGTTTTGCGTTCATTTTTATAAGATAAATGTATACAACCTATGTGATACAATTATCGAAAGTAAAAAAATATGAATTAATTTTAATGCTTAAACAAGCAAATTGAATATAATAATATTTACTTACCTACCTACCTATCTGTCACATAGGTACCTAATTATTACTTTAAAATAAAATCAAATATTGTTGTAGAGTCCATATTCTATCTAAAATTGTAGAGGTTAGTAACAACATAGAAGAACGCTAAATGATTACTGTGTGGCACGAAACTATCAAAAATATTTTATTTTATCTATTCAACCGATCGATCAACCTACGCGGTGTTTGACTTCTATGGAGAATGGTATTAAAAATAAATAAGATCAATAGAGGCTCATAGGTACCTACTGTAGATTGTAATCAAACGCCCACCTGATCGAATACTTGTTCAACTTTGTTTTTATTTTATACACTATCCTATCTAGCGCTCAATAAAAACTAGATTCTGATGTTGTATATTTTTAAATTGATATACATAGATGTACTATATATGCGTAGTAATACATAAGCAGGGGTTGTGAAAGGCGTCGGTCACACTGCATCAATTAAGGCGCGCGAAACATCCAATTGTTGATCATTAGTGACTAATCCGGCTCATATTCAATCAATACCCAAAACTTTACCCACACACCTCCCCCGCTTCGCCCCTCGTCGCGCGACATTTAATGACACCCGTGCACCACCGCCCGCGTGCCATAATGCTCCTTAACCTCACCACGTAGGGGTTACTGTTCCTCGAACACGCCCACCGCGTTATATAGCACCGAGGATCTATAAAAGTTACGTCTGTAATCTAACATAAAACTCGGGCCGTTTAGATGCGAACGCGGCCACGGACGACACATCTCGGCTCGCTCCGCACTTTTACCGAAATATGGAGGTGTTTTTTGTGTGAAACTATGTGTTTTTTCGGTCGGAAAACGCGCGTTTGTCAGTGTCGTCGCGGACGTCGACGCGCGCCGCGTCCGCTCACGCGATGTGCTTTCTCGCGAGTTTGACGTTTCCACGCAGACTAGTGTACCACAACAACCGTAAGTATCAAATTTAAATATTCGAACAAGACATGAATGTCTCCACACTCACTCGCCAACTTTCCGTTCAATGAATGGTCACGTAATGAACAGAAAAACCTTACAGAGCATCCAGTTTTTTTTAATTTAGAGGAATGTTAAAAACGTATTAGATATTCAGATGCATGTGAAAATTCAGTGTTAGATTTTAGAAGTGAATATCGAAACCAAAGATCACTGTAGCTAAATTCTGTTTAAAAAGTTATTAGAACTTTAAATGTATTAAACAAAGACTTACATGTATGTACACATTTTTACCTAGAATGTTTATAGATAGGACGCTAATAATTTAAGAAGCGCATGCAATGCATATATTGCAATGCAATACGTACAGTGATTTATACTATCTTATTGCTCTCATGATTTTAATGTATTATGACTAGGAGAAACACGTTATTAGTTTATGTATTTATAGTTGGTATATTCATAATTCACATGTACCTGAATCCCAATACAAACTGTTTAAGCAGACTGATGATTAATTTTTTGAAAAATAGATATTCTTGTATATTTTGTGCTCATTTTCTTATAATATCCAACCAAAATTGCGTATTACAAAAGTTGATGCTTGCAGGCAGGCTACCTACACTTAGTCACAATGTAGAGTTCGTAATTAATTTAAATAACCTTTAAAGGTCATACTGTCCAGTTTTTACTGTCTGCAGATATATACGTGGCTATTATAATCTTTTGCGTTGTTTTTCATGGACGCGTTTTTTGCTTATTCATAAATGAAAATACATAAACTGTTGTTTTTACTGGCAAATATTAGGACTAAATGGACAATATAATATTTGAAATCCTTCATTTAATTTTTATTTTAATGTACTTTATAAGCTGTACCTTTTTTGTTATAGTTATTGAATATATAACAACAAAAATGAATTCTTCACGGAACAAGTAACGCCATCTTTCCTAGACACTTGAAAGTAATAAGGGAGAATTTGGTGAAACTTTATTGCAACAAGTCTCATGGATTCGTCTATTCTCCATTACTGTCTAACATGTTAATTTATCATATCTCTTACCTTGTCTAACCTGACAACACTTAACTGGCATTGCAGCTATATACAATCCAAATAGAACCCTCCGCTTCAGGTAATAAGACTGCAGTTGCAATGGAAACGTTCCGGTTTAGCACCGACTACAGAAATACCTTGGCGGTGTAAGCTGCAACTCCAAATATAGTTATCTCACTCGCTCATCAGAAGTTATCTCTGTTTGATGCATGCTGTTTTATATATAGATATCTCGTTCTTATAGAGATAAATATATGTTTCGTAGTCGTGACAGTTGATATGAGATATTGAGGCAAATATGGAAGTGGAAGACGCTGAGGCACCATGATGGAATAGGCGGGGCTATTGGCTTACTTGCTCAGTTCTTCTATAATACTATTTGAATAAGTCCAAATTTAATTTGTTTCAATATTATTTTAATTTAGTGAAATGTCCAATGCATTGGTTTTTAATATAATCCATTAATGTCATCGAAGATGTTTATTTAAATCATAAATTGGGTAGATAAAAAAATTTGATAACTTTGGTTCATTTAAATGCATTTCATAAATGTAGAGGCGCTAGTGAGTGATCACGTAATATACATCTTTGCATGATTTGAGCGGAGCGTCCATGAGTGGAATTCAATTAGACTGAATGTAAACCTACATAAATTTGTTATATCTAAATATAAGTTTGTTATATGTTATGACAAGTGAAAATAATTATGAACACGATTTAAGCATGTTGATTTTCTACAGCGTAGGTACAAATGTACTTACATAGATAAAAATAGGATAAAAATATAGGTAGTTGTAAGCAATTTAAGAAACTTACGTACTTTTATTATTTATAATTGTCATTTAAAATTAGTTTTGATTACTTACAACTGGTAATAGGTAGGTTAATTGATATTTCTTTATAAAATCTTATTAAACTCCTTTATTAAATTATATTGTCTATATTAGAATTTATAATGCAGACCTTTTTATTTTAATAATTAAAAGCACAATACGTTACTAACCTCTTGATACCGGGTGACTGTATAGAACGATTGAAAAAGATTGTTATGTAGCTCTCTAATGAATGATTTTAACAAACATCACTTCATGTAGGTACAGCAGATATGTACTTATGTATAGTAATAAACTATTGCAATTAAAAATGTGATAAATGCTGTCACAAGATTTTCACTGATAATGCATATTATTAGAACTGAAGAGGAGGCTTGAAATCAAACGTAAATAAATAAATAAGCTATATTAAGGTGAACTTTATAAATAAAATTTTAATTATCCATAGATAAGTGTTTAATAAGTAGGTATCGCTTTCGACTGTGAGTCATAATAGAGTTTTTCTACTTACTTCTGTTGCACGCAATAGAGTTCACTCGCCTGTTTTTTTAATTGAATATTTTAGAACTACTGCTATGCATGCATGTGATAAAATTATATTGCCTATAACGGATATGAAAGGCATACCGAGTGATGCCTACTTGATATTTTTGTGTTGTTTTTTTTTTGTAGACCTGATACCTACTACAAAAAGGTACACTATGTTGGATTGAAATAGTATCCAGTTGTATCTACTAATGAGATGTAGTTATATGTCGCTGCTTCTTGTCGTATATAGATAAAAAAAAAATGTCGCTACTTTTTCCGACGGAATAAAATTGTTAACGAAGGCGTCAAGATAAAAAATCGCTGGAGATTTCATGATTCATTAATCATGCTCAACAGTAGCAATGCGCTTATCTATATAATATTTATTTATTCATTTATTAATACTTTACTGTAGCAGCTAAAGGTAGTACATGCAATAGGCAGACTTAACGCCTGGTGTCCATCTATATAAATAAATCGAAGGTGATGGTAAGCATTTGGTGAGGGGTGTTGTCAGTGGGAGATTATTTTTTTACGAGTATAGATTATAAAAAATTGTATGTATTATAATACACAAGACATGATGTATTTAGCCAAGCTGCCATCAATGAATGAATGAATGAATGATTAGCGAAAGAATACTGTTATTTAATAATGTACCAAAGAGATAATTGTAAATGTTAAGATAGATATGGCAGTTGGTTCTATTTGCTGCTTCAACGCCGAAAGCTATTATCTATTTGTTTATTTGTTTTTGGAAAACTTTTAGTATATATTTTTTTGTGACATTTAGAAAAGAAATGTAAATACAGCAAGGTATTTCAAATTTCATGAAGTGTTTTGAAACGTATTAAAGCAATTGGCAAAATTGCTTCGAGTGACGAAGCATGCAGGGCAATTTTGTTGAATAGGTATGGATATTTCAATTTATTTTTTAGGTCGAATATGTCTGTTGGCTAAACAAGCAAATAATATTGATATTACTTTTACAACGAAAAACGAAATCGGTAAGTACGTAGTTTATCTTTATGCAGGTATTTATAAGATAGTTTTGGTTGTTTAAAAAATAAAGTAGCTACTGGCTTAAGAAATACCTATCACTCAAAAAATAGTTTAAGGTTAAAACAGGTTAAGACAGTTTTAGTCAATTACATAGAACATATGAGGACATAATATTAAAAAGAAATAATGATAATCATAATGAAAATAATACAAAAAGTTTAAACAACTGACTACGTGTCGCGTTTGTACTGCCGAACTAAATACGTATCTATATTATATACTTATATATTATATACTTAAAGTATACACATACGTACATGTATCCACATAACAAATGATCACTTTACACCGCCTGATTATGAGCGGTAACGCGCGTCCAAAAGATTTTACCGGTATGATTTCAGTACAAGATTGATTAAATATGAGACAGGCGGAGGTGTATAAGTTAAGTTCTCATCTATTCACAATATTCTATCTGTTGTCTTAAAATTAGCAAAAGAGTGTTGAATTTATAACATTAAATCTTCTCATTACGAGAGGAGACCCGTGTTTAACATTAAAACAATTCAAAAAGGGTTGAGGATGACTATGTAAAAGCTTACTACAGATTAATTCATAATTCATTTAGGTATTGCGGTTATCCTAATAAAGTAGTCGCTATATTACTTTGTTAGTATTCATATGAACCCCGTTAGGGCTTTATAATCTTTTAGTAATTTGAAAGAAACGAAATTAGATTAGAAGGTATATTTATATATACTTTGTAATAAAAAACATTCAATATTTTAACAACTTAACGCCTACAATAAACGGTTGATGTTATTGGTTTAATTAGTACTAAGCCTTCATAGATATCACCACTTTATAGTTTTTATTCTACATACAGCACACAATATTGTACACACAATTTGGACTTGTATTTTTCAATAAATTGTCACAGAACCACCTATGAATACTTATTATAAAATGCTGACAATTTGGAACTCAAATTTGTGGCCGTTTCAAGTTGCTACTTTGTTTAGTTTATGAATTTATGTAGATCTTTAAGATTTTTGTAACTAGGCAAGGCTAGGGGTGAAGGCAGTAAACACCGCTACTGAAAATAAAAAAAAAACCCTTAATTAATGTTGTATCATAATAAAACGTCAGTCGCCATGACAGTCCTTTATTGCCAATATTGTGTTATATGCAATGTTTAGGTAATAGGTATAGTCCTTATTGGGGTTGAAATGTTTGGGGCTTAAGTCGAAACTACAAACCTCATCTGTTATTCAAATACATATACAGTAGGTATCTATAGAGATTTGTATTAAGTCCTTGTGTTGTTAAACTAACATTTCACTGTTACCTAATATCCTATATCCATCATACTTCTATAGGTATGATATTTTAATTCCTATTAGATCTCTAAGTTTCATTACCATTCATATTGTGTGTAGGTCTAAACATCTTTATATACCTACGTGTTTAAAATAGATGCTGGCAATGATCACAATCTAGTTGACAAATCTGTTGGATATTCATTATATGCCTCTGCATGTTAATGATAACGAAATAAAACCGATCTAGATTTTATTCCATATGTAAATATGTTCTTGTTCTAAGTAAACCTTGCTTTTTAGCCGTGATGTTTATTCGATAAGACAAACCATAATTTAATAACCGCCACAGTTTCACTGCATCGGTATTATATATTCTACACAAGGTATGAGGCCTATTTACTACAGTGAAGCGTCACAGGCTGAAGATGACTAATCCGGAAGTTTGTACCCAACGCAGTACCTACAACCAGATTAAGGCAACATCACCATAAACATAATCATTATCTACTTTTTATCGTTTGAGTGGACACAATCTTTCTCATAGAATGAGAATCGTCAGGTCATAGACACAATGCTCCAACACTGTGGAGAATTTAAAAGCTATACGTAGTAAACAAGTGATGTTTGATCTTAAAAACATCTACACCTTTCTAAAGTCAGGGATGGCTGCAAGGATCTGATCCTAATACCCTCAGACCGGGGGACTGTGATTAAATAACTACTACATACTAAATAATAGCTTAAAATACAAAATATAAAAGAAAATTAAATAAATGCCTGCAACACTGTATGTTTTATAGTTTAAACGATTATTTTGATTGTAAAGGCAAATAGAAACAAAGCTTAAGCCCTACTATGAATGTTATTATTTGTAATCAAGTTATAATTTTTAATTTTTATTTATACATTTATTAATTTTGTTTGAATCTGGTTTAGATGTACCTACTTATGAATTACTTAAATATCTAATATGTAATTGTAATAAATATTGTATAATGGCTGTAATTTAAAAATATTAAATTAATTGTTCCATTGCTAGATACAAGTCTCGTCTCACGTTGAGAAGGCTGTTAAGCCGTCTTCTACCCCGCTGGCCAAGTGCGGATTGCAGATTTCACACACCACAGAAACATTTATATTTTATAAAATACTAGCTTTTGCCCGCGACTTCGTCCCGCGCATATACTGTTATACATCTGCTATTATGCATATAACCCTTCCTCTTGAATCACTCTATCTATTAAAAAATACCGCATCAAAATCCGTTGCGTACTTTTAAAGATCTAAGCATACATAGGGACAGACAGAGGAAAGCGACATTGTTTTATACTATGTAGTGATACAAAGGTGTACCAGTTTTCTTACAATGTTTTCTTCACAGTTGTAACTAGTGACATTTAAATTTTTAAGTTATAAAACGCACAAGTCTGATGTGCGTACTTACCAGGATTTAAACCCAGACCTCACGAATTGGAAAGTTGAATTTCAAACCACTTGAATTTATTAAGATGTCATAACATAAACTGTAGGTATGATTAATATCGGTCATGTAAAACATACTCGTATCTAATACAAATATCAAATTCTAATGAAAATGTTTTGGTGTATAGTTGACGCGAAAACAATTTACTTGGTCGTAAAAGGAATGTTAAACATTAAATATCTATTAATCATCTAAAGCCGTAAGGGAGCAGTGCATGGTTGCCAAAACCGTCCTTATGTATAGGAGGTTACGTTTTATTGCTTATAGCAGTTTGTGAAGGCATAGGTTGCTTTGACATAAGGGAAACGACCGTTAGTTCTAACAAATTCCGTTGCATCCGCTGGCAGCACCATCCAGTTTGCTGCCATAACATCACGACAACGTAGATTATAATCGGTAATCAATTATCAAGTCAAAGAGATAAAAATAATTTCTGTTATTTAATATAAAGTAAGCCTAATTTTAATTTTGCCCAAATTAAAACAAAAATAAACGAAGTCTAACTTTACAATTCTGTTGTTGAAACGTACAGCGCCATCTAGTATCGAATGGCAGTACCATTTCGTAAACTCACGCACACAACGATTGATCTCCCCCCTCCCGTCGTC